>JANSTW010041394.1:0-14428 GCA_027564275.1 Diadocidia ferruginosa | reverse complement strand
TTTTCGTTGATCGCTTAGCCTGTTCCTAAATTTTATATTTGTTGACAATCACGATCGAAAAAAAGTAAATATTTTATAATTAATAATATTTACAATAGCAAATTTGGCCGATAATTTCAAAAAACAACAACAATTTACATTGATTTTTAATATTAGGCACTAGCGCCATGCTCTGCAGTGAACTAAAATGCCAAAAGAGATTATTGTTGATAATGGAACTAATTTTGTCTCCAATTATTTTAAAACTTTTAGAATTTATTTATAGTCAGCATAGAGCAGTATAGTCAGCATAGAGCAGTGGTTTTGTGTTCAAGAGTTTGTGAGTTCGAGGCTCGGACGGGGCAACACATTTCAATAATTGGGCTGTCACCTTTCGTTCAGAAGTTACTTAAATCCGTTGGCCTGCCTAATACCAACCAATAAGATTCCTCATATAGTGTAAAAAACTCGTCTCACTGATCCCCAAAAAAATATGACCAGTGCGTGTTGCTGACAACACTCCCACTTTAATACGGTCGTCAATGAAAACCAAGGTATCAGATAGAAAAAAGGGTGAACTGGTCCCTGTCCTCCCTCGTTTTGGAGTAAAGGACACGATGATGATGATGATTCGAAATTCATTCACAAGTGATAATTCAGTAGAAAGACAACATAGTCGATGACAAATTGTTAACAAAATTTTGTGGATGAAAATCCAACAAATTGGATTTTTGTTAAACCGTGGCTTACGCCTACAACAGCACAACAAGACATGTGGAAACTGAATTTCAGGCAATGACGAAGTTACTATTCTTTTGACCTAGAGACCCCAAATACATTTAAGGACCACTAATAACATACCCTTTTCAAAATTTGATCAAATCCGACTACTCGTAAAAAACTTTCTTCATATGTTCTTCCATTTTTATACAAAAAAAATTGTACGGGAGCCCCCTTCACCTTTGACCTAGAGACTCCAAATGCAATCCCAGAGTATGAAACCACTAAAAACTCACCCTCACCACAATTCGTTCAAATCCGTCTACTGGTAACAAACTTTCTCTATATGCTCATATTTTTCGGGCATTTAAAAAAAATGTTCGGGAGCCCCACTTCACCCTTGACCTAGAGACTTTAAGATTATGGGACCACTAAAAACTCATCCTCACCAAAAATTGCCGAAATCCATCGACTGGTGTAAAACTTTCTTGTGTCCCCTATTTTGCTGACGGACGGGACGAACAATTTTTCTTGTTTAGTTTTTCTGAATCAGGGCATCATAAAACGCAAAAAAATGGGTCGCGGCAATTTGACCATTTTGACCTAAATGAAAGCTTGTACTATTTACATACATAATCCATATATATCCATATGGATTTTTTGTATGTATAGTAAAATCAAAAAAGTTGTTCCAAATCTTTGACCTAGAAACCTCAAAAGGCAGTCCCAGAGTATATGGGACCACTAAAAACTCACCCTCATCCCAAATTTGGCCAAATTCATTTACTGGTAAAAAATCTCTCTATATGCTCAAAAAATCGTATGGGAGCCCCCTTCCTTTGACCTATATAGAACCCAAATGCAACCCCAAACAATGGAATCGCCTGAAAACTCATCCTGACCAAAATTTGACCAATCCCTGCCACATGGTTTAACTCATTTTTGTATCTAGAAATTCGATTTTTTAGTATTTCTGAATCAACACAAAAAATGGGTTCCGCCAATTTGACCATTTTGACCTAAATTAAGGCTTGTACTGTTTACACATACAAACTCCATAAATTATGTTTTTTTTTTGTTTGTATGAATATAGTCAAAACAAATAAATTAGTGAACAATGGAATGCTAATTTGATAATCCCTATATTATGTTGTTACAGCTGGCGACGAATTCTACGGCAAATATAGAAAGGAAGAGAGGGGGACGTGTTGCGAAATGGAGGACAGAGATAAAAGATCTAAAATGTTTAATGGAAAGATCGGCGGACGACCCCGAAATGGTCAGATTGTTTCAGAGCCAGCTTAATTCAGTAAAGCATGAAAAAAATGTATTTATAAGGAATAAGATGAAGCAAAAGAAACAATTGCGAAAAAAGCAAAAAAAAGTGAGAAGAAATTTATAATAAATAATGAGATTTTTTTATATGGTTAGAATTAAGTTGAACTATTGGAATTAATAAATTTATTGTAAAATATAAAATTCGAATATTCTATAACTTTCTAAAAAGATAAAATAAATAAGAATTAAGAATAGAATATATATTACAAAACTACTAATTCATATATCTTAGATCTGTGGTCAATGGCACAAATATTGTGTCGCAGATAGGAAGTTAGACGAAAAATAACAACGGGAAATCGATGATCTTTGATCAACAACAATTTCTAATATCTAAAACTGTACCGAAGTCTAAAGTTTAAGATTTATCGATCGCTGATTAGACCCGTATCGATATAATATGGAGCGGAAGCGTAATGTGATGTCCCAAAATGATATGATGAAGTTCTACAAACTATTTTTGGGCCCGTAAAATGACAACGGATTGTGGCGTAGAAGATCCCTTTTATCTTCTTTTTTTGTGAGGGTCACAGGCAAAAATGGGACTTAATTGTTGTTATTATTTAACTTGTTAGGTAGAAAGACTTTCATAAAAGCTAGTAGTTTTGATTTTTCATCAACTCAACAACAATTGCAAAAGTTTCGGCTTGGAAAAACTCTTCAAACTGTTCCAAAAAATATTATGCTCCGTGCTGGGGTAAAAGACACCCGCTTCCTAGCCCTCTTCTGTCAATGATCCTCATTATAAATATTTATGGTACATGGGTCTATTAAAGAATAACGACCTTGCTCCCATTCTTCTCTACTGTGTACAATGATAGTGTATCTTTGGTTGAAAATAAAGTATGGTGTAGTCTTGTCAGCTTGCCTACTTATTTCGGGAAATTCCCTCGACGAACACCCTCCATTTGACAGTGTCCATAATTTAAGTTATTTTTATGCTTGTTTTCTTTTTGCCTGATATAAGCTCTTCTTACTTCCTCCTGTATAAAAAGATCCAGAGAAACAAGGAAGAGCAGCGTGTCTAAAGCATCTGATGGTGTGGTCCGCATTGCCCCCAGTTATACCCATGAAGGCCATCATTTGAATTTTAGCTAGCCTCTTGCACGAGGTTTCCATACTTGTTCGCGTCCACCAGATTATTGACAAGTATCAAATTATGGGTCTTATAATCGAATTATACATCCAGGGACCTATCCTTGGATTCAGTCCACACACCACAGGTTTCCAAAAGCTCTTTGCATTGTCATTGTTTTAAACTATAATTAATTAATTAATTAAACAAAAAAAATGGTCAAGAGCCTGTTTTTTGCTCTCAGTCTCGTTTTGAAAACGGTACCGTTTTTTTTGCTTAATTTCCATAGCTTTAGGTGTTGGTTGTCAATTTTTGGAGTTGTTAATTCAATGCCACTTCCTCATTCTTGTAAAGAGAGTCATGGTGGTTTTTGCCGGGTTGCTCTTAAGGCGATTTGCATCCAGTGAAATCGCCGACACGGCTCGCCGTTACATCATTGTTGAGCTTACCCAAACTGATTTATGCCAACAAGTACTGATGCCCTATTTTTTGTTCAGTTCAAGGGCATTAACATCCGGGAACATTTATTAAATTTACTCCTTCGTTGTTCAGTCCATAGGGCCTCCATAGGTGCTTAAATTCAGCCAATTCAGCTGGTTAGCAGAGGCTTGAAGTCGGAGTAGAATTTGATAGGAACTGAATGGATAGAGACGAGGAAATGATTTAGAATAGGAACGCGACTGCATTGCCCAGAGGGAACCAGTATTATGGTCTTGTCATACTACGAATAGAATGTCACAGTAGGCAAGCTATTTAATTTGAATCCAGAGGGGAGAGCGATCGCGTGCTAGATGGAAAGATGCACTAACATCAGATTTAAGAAATCTTGTAGCAGTTACTGGAACAGATGTGTTGGTGGTGAATAGATACACAAGGAGGCAAAGAACGGATGTAGGTTAGATAAAGTCTACAGTATATGAAACCTAAGTTACATCCCGCTTGCTATATTTTTATGATAATTTGTAGAGAAGGCATGAGCAAATCAATTTCTCAAGCCTGGGGTTGAAAACCATTTTTTATCAATAATTACCTCAACTCATTATTAACCAACTGTTTAAAGATGTGGTTATTATTATGGCTGTTGTTTGTTCGTAAGTCCAGAACGCAAACACAAATTTCAGCATTTGAATTATTTTTCTCCAACGCTTTATACACAAGATTTATTTGCAAAGCGACCAATTCGGCTGTGTTCGCAGTGGTTTGAGCTAAATTCAATTTATTATCAAGTAAATAGTTCTCTGCTGCCTGTGCATAACTTTCCATGGCTGCCGTTAATTTGGCCACCAAGGACGAAGAACATTTCAAATGATAAACTTCACCGGGTGGTTGTAATTGCTGCTGGTCGGATGTTTGTTGTAGTCGTACATCCGCAGCCGGCGCGTTTATGTTTAACAATGGGATGGGCTTCTGTAGACAATCCGCTATAATTTTGTCAATGATTGCTTTTGCTTCGCATTCCCACATGTGTGCAATTTCTGAGTACATCAAAAAGTGCAGAGCAGCCAAGCGATAGTTCTCATGATTTTCCGGATAATTTTCATTTAAATAGGAAATTATTGCTTGTTTGAGGCCACTTGCACCCTCCTCATCAAATTGTCCTAAAACAATGAAACATATTTAAGTTACCGGAATAGGCTATAAAATCAGTTTACCTAACAATGATTCAAATTGATCATTTTTGATGAGAGTTTCAAAGCAATAATACATATCACGATAGCGGCCGATGCCCATCAGCATTTTAACAATTAGGCTCCAAGATTTAGCTCGTGTTAAAATACCATTTAGAGATTTGGCACGTTGCAAGACCACGGCAATCCCCTCCATATAGCATTCATGAACAAAACACTCATGGGCCTTTATCAGCAATTCCACATTTATCGTATTCTGCTTCTTGTGAGACAGTATTTTGTTGTCCATGACAATTTTCAATTTCTCGTTAATCGCCTTAATTTGATCATTATCAACGTAGGCCTGCGTAGGCGTAAGTAACAATCCGCTTTCATTACTACAACTACTGGTCTCCATTACATCGTCCATCAAATTGTGACCCTCTGTACCGGGTGAAAAACTCTCACCACTTACCACCGAAGATTCTGCTCCAGATCCATTTATCAGATCATTTTTGCGATACAGTTTTAGAGCATCACAATATTGCAGCAATGCATTGCCCAACATCGATGTGTTTGGGCATAACTCTAAAAACAATCGAAATTCCTTGTCCAAATCGTAGCCCCACAGAATATTGTGATTACTATGAATGGAAACATTCTGTGGTGAGGAGTGCAGCTGATTATTTGATTTGATTAAATAGAATCGTGCTGTTATTATGTTCGTAGCCATTTGTTCGGCCAGAAAATCAGCGACCTGAAATAAATTAAAAATTTAATAAAATTTAAATTTAGGATCAAGCTAATCGGTCAACGAACAGTGAATACTTTGTAATATTATTGGCTCTAGCTTTCGCCTGAACCTTGTTAAAATATGATGTTTTTTACTCATATACCGACAAGAGGGTGTTATCCACTGACGAGGGATTAGCCTAGAAATAGTGCAACTTTTCTTGGTATATCAGTAAAACCCATCATATTTTTTGAAGGCTTCGACTTATTATATACCTCTTTATTGGTCATTTCCATCGATGTCATAATATCGCTCATCACAACCAATCGACTCAGACAATTATCATCGATGGCATTTTCCAGCAATATAAATGGATCTTTCGTTCGTAACACTTCCACATAACTTTTGTCCAAATACATGGCAGCCCGATATGTCATGGCAATGCGATGTCCAATCTTAATGCCATGTTTAACGCGAGCTGCTAGACTCTGAATTAAAAATTAATAAAAAATTTATGAAACACGAAATTAAGGAAACCGCAAGTAACTATAGGTATACCTGAATGGCTTCTAAGACATCTTGTTTATCTCTTGGTGGAATTTCTTCAAATTCAAGCGCTCCACTACTGATGTCTGACGTTTCGAAATAATTGATTTTCGTGGTTGGCGACGAAGATGCACTGCCTTAAATGAAACAATGGATTTAGTTTAATAATAATATACATAGGAGCTACACCAGAGCAATTTGTTGTGCAACGTTTTTGCTTTTAGCTTCATATAGCTTGGTCCATGAAGAAAAAAAAACATAAATTGAGCTTAATATTTTCTTGTATATCTTCAAATTATACCAACAGATAGAGTTCCCCATATAGTGTAAAACCCGTCACCCCACTGATCACCAAAAAATATGGCTAGTGCGAATTGCTGACAACACTCCATCTTTGATATAACCGTCAATGCAAACCATATGGTATCAGATAGAAAAAAGGGTAAATGGTCCCTATGCTCTCTCGCTTTGGAGTAAAGGACACAATGAAGATGATGTCTAAATTTGTAGTTTTGGGTCGTCTTTACGCTAATATACAACGATAAGTTCGACCAATTTAAAAAAAAACTTTTCCAAACATTTCGACCGACTTTTAACAATTTTGTATAAAAATCCTAAAGACCTAAAACTAAAAGTTCGAAGGTACATACAGGAAAATATTAAACAAAATGAAACTTGTTTACTTCGTGGAGCTAAAAAAAAATGCGCAACAAATCGCTCTGGTGTAGTTCCTAGATTAATGTACAAATGCATGATAAGTACTTAAACTTGGACGTTTCTTTGTTTTCAACAATGTTCTGCGATTAAATTTCGAGGTAGCCACCTTTACGCCTTCGTTCAACATTTCTCGTTCGATGTGCGAGAGGTCGGACAACGAGGCCAAATCTTCGGCCAATGCCATACAAAATACCAAAAAATGTAAATCCAATGGTCTATGATTGAAAATCGATTGAATTCTCAGGGCCTGAGCAATGTCTCCTTGATCCAGCAGCAAATTAATTAAATCTTCCAATCTTAACGTTTCCAATTGATCGAGTTGCATTTTATTGCAAACACTAAGGTCTTCTATGTCAGCTGTTTCTTTTAATTCCAAAAAGGTTTTGTACAAAACGTACCGTTCCTCGGACATAACCGTTTCAAAATATTCCGAATTATAAACATCCAAGTCCGTGATTGGCATTGAGTTTTTCAAAAAACTTAAAATCATTTCATATTCAATGCGATCTCGATCGAATGAGGCACTGGGAAAGAGACGATGTTTTTTGATGACATCCAGGATTTTCTTTAAAATTTTATATTTCTTAGGATTTTCATAGGTTATTTTGTCGGCAACGTGAATATAAAAACTGATGACCAGTTCAGGTTTCAGCGAATGTTCTTCAGTTTCGCATTCACAACGATTTAAATCGAAATCTTTGTCCGCCTCATAATCGTGTACCCATTTCTCATAGAGTATATTATCTTTGGATAGGGTTAGCAAATCGGCCAATTCCATTGCCTTTTGAAATTCCTTTTCGGTCAGTAGACTCTCGCAAATGCGTTCGTATTCATTGGCAATTTCCAAGTCAGAGTATTTGTTTCGCATGAATAAGTCAATGTTTAGCGGAACCGATGTGAAACAGATTATTTCATTTATCGACTTTAAAATGTTAAAATCAATAACATTTATGAAGTCACTGATGCCAGAATCACAAAGGGAATTCAAAAGTAGCCGACGATGTTCCATCGAATCAAAACTCTCCGTCAAATGATGGACTATTTGCATTATGATAAATGATAACAAATCATTCGGGTCGTTCTTTAGGAATAGACTAGATTCATCGTCATTTATGGATATTAAATATTGTTTTAGTAGTGCAGATACGTCTGGCCCAAAATCGTGATAACTTGTTCTGGACAGAAATTCGGTGAAAAGTTTGAGCTTATTTTCTGGATAGAAAATCAGAATACTTTGATGCAATGTACGAATGTAACCGTTACGAACACAAAATTCAAATATATGTTGATAAAGTTCATCGGGGCCAGTGCAATTAGCATCAATTTCGAACGCGTCGACGGATGTCTGCAACCAACTAAACCAACACCATTGCACGTTCAAATCGTTTACTGTTGCTGACAAAACGGATAAAAGAGGCCACTTCAATTTTAACGAATTTTGTAACAGAGCCAGAGCAGTCGTTGTTGGAGTAGTGGAAGGTTTCTGTAATTCTCGAAATTGTTGCAGAGTAAGTGCAACTTCAGCGGACATTGCTGGAACAACCGCCAACTCTTCTGGAATCGTACTTTGTAGAATTATGGCGATTAAGTCGTTGTACACATTGGGTGGCAGATATTTTGCTGGATTTAATTTTGAAGATGTTACTGTTGTTGTATCGCCTGAACTTACCGATGACGTCATAATCTCACTTGTACTACACTGAAACGAGAATTTGTTTAAATGAAAATTTTGTAACAAATGACAATTAATTACCAAATTAGAATCATGTTTATTATTATGAAACATTTTTCGATGCTCTCGATATGCCTTTAAACTGCTGCTGCGTCGACATCGATCCTGTTCGGTGCAATCCTCTCTAACGGAGATCATTAAATTTGTCAAAATTTGTCGCTGATCATCGTCACAATGTGGAAAGGCTTCATCACAAACTTGTAATATTTGTTCAATCGAATAGTGAAAGTATGTGGCAAACAGAATAAATTGAAACCAATTTGAGCTGCTGGCAATGCGAAGTAAAAACGATTTGGGCAATTGTATCTCAAAGTTATCATAAACACATTTAACTGCATCCAAATCACGTGAGTCAAATTGTTGATTAATTAGCTTTTGAAGCAGCTTCTTTTCCAGTAAATCGTGCAAATTGTTATTTTTCAATTCAGTCACCCCCTCAAATACACCTGCCAATTTCAAACATTTCAAATAACTTCGCAAGCAGGTTGTGTTAATTCCCAACATCTCAACGAATCCAATACAATGAATGAATAGTTCACGATTCTGATAGTTCGACAATGCCAAGTCCACAACAGCACTACAGGCCAAATTGATTTGGGCCTTTGAAATGTGAGAATAGGTTTGCAATTGATCGACCAGAAAGACGTAGACTGCATACGAGGAGCGATATTGCCTTATGTAATGAATGTAATTAAGCTTTGTCGGTTGACCGTATTTGCTGATTAACGGTTTGTTAAAGAAACTCAACGGTTCATTGCCGGCCTCATGTTGAATTTGCTTCAGGTCGACATTTCGATATTGTTTTACCAAATCGTAAATTGTAATTTTGTAATCATTTAAATGTACTCGTGACCCTTGCAATTTTTCCAAAACATTGTTCAAGAATGGAATTCGTTTAAGCATACTGCTCTTTTCGTTGTCGTCCAAAATCTCCTCAACCGACAAATTGTGCAAAAATAATTCGCCTAAATACACGGAAATGTTATTTTCAAGAAACTTTCCATCAGACTTTAAAATATAATTCGAAATTACTGGGCTCAATTCAGCAACGTCTGTAAGTTCTATAGGTTTTAGTGCGGCGGCTAACTCGAGCTCCTTGTTGTCAGAAGTGTTGAGGCCAGCCAGAAGATTCGTATCAACGAAATCTTCAATTAATAAACTAAGAATATTATGGTCGTTACTTTGGCTGTTTAAAATTAATTGTGTCAATTGGGTTCTATATAGGTCAGATTCTAAAACAAAGCTTTTATTTTCGTTCCACGTTTCGGTGGCAAAAATACGATGCAAAACTTTCACAACATTATTGCGTTCCTCTTCGGTGAAAATTCGAATTTTTGCTAAGGCATTTAATAGAGATTCATTTAAAAGATTCAAGTTTGCATTCAAATATTCCATTATTTCATGATCAATTGGCCATTTGACGAATAAGCTGGCGACTATTTCGTCAAATGAACTATCCGAGTAATTAGTGCCTAGCCCATCATTTTCGCCACACGAACTACTGTACAACGTGTCTAACCATTTTAATAACCATACATTTTCTCGCTCCCTCACCAAATAAGTCCAAACAAGATGTTTGTCCAATTGCTCCGCTAAGAACGAGCTTTGTGTCTGGAAAAAAACGCAAATTTTTAAATCATTTACAAAAGATTTATCTTTTTTGTCGAAAGCTTCCAGGGAAAATTCCGAAAAATCATTTTTATATTTTATTGCCAGCGATTTGTTCGATTTAATCGCATTTAAAATACGATAATTGCTATCTAGTTCGCTGATCTCGTTCTCGTAGCTGTCATCGCTAAGTGTTTTTCTCAGATGATCCATTAAGTCCGACCGGACTGTTTCGTGTTCACATGCCATTTCGTAGAAGAAAAATTTCGGATTTCGATTAACATTCTTCAGGACATGCTCCGCCTTGTACACTTGTCGATTGGACAGCAATCGTTCCACATATCGATTTACGGCCTCCGTAAAGTATAATTTGGTTTCTTCCAAAGTGATGGACATTCGTTTCGACAAGAATTGTATGGACAAATTGATAAACTTGCCTTTTGTGGCCACATCCTTGACAATTGACTCATTCTCTAAATCCTCCCAACCACGTAAAATAATCTCCCTTTCCGACACATTCATATTGCGGCGTTAATATAACTATATTTTAATTATATCGAATTATTACACATTTTTCAGAATTATAAAGTTTTTTTCACACAAAGAAACAGCCGATTTTTGTTGTTGTTATGATAAATGAAGTACTAGATTTACGCGAGACTATCGTACCAAAAAAAATCAGGGCTGCGGTATTAGCATTGATTTCTGCAAATTTAAAATGTACGTAAAAATACAATTATTTTATAATAAAAATTCTCTAAAAATTTATAATTTGTATATACATATAAAAAAATATAATTTTTTCAAACTCAGCGCTGCGAAGTGCGAAACAAATTTATGTAAATATATTTCACTTATCAAAAATTGAGTTTTCGTAGAATTTTTAGCATTATTAATGAGAGCCGAGAATTAAAAAAAAGGTTAAAAATGTCAGGAACCAAAATATTTATATTCAAATTGAAGAAAATTGCTGGTTGCGATTTTATAACACTCCACCTCTGATATGGTCATCAGTGGAAATCTTGATATTAGCGAGTCTTTATGCTTGTGTTAGTTAGTTTAATAATTTAATACTAAACTAACTACTACAATCATAAAGGCTCGCTACTTGATATGATATAGAAAAAAGGAGTAATATGGCCAACATAGTCCTTAAATTAAATGATACGATGATAATGATATACAGACAGAGGTATAGTATTTTTTTTATATTTAATATAATTTACAACAAAACATTTTATAATATTAGAAACTAAAAACCAAATTTATTCAGTATTACAAATTAGAAGATCTATAATCTAATATTGTAAGCTTAGTAAATTTGTTTATTTATATAAAATTTAATTATTTAATAATAATAATTTGCCATACTACAACCCGATGAGGGTCTTGAACTAAACCATATTATCACTGTTTAATCTGATTACTATAATATAGGTTCTTTCATAGTTTTTTTTTAATGTGGAATGTTTGTCAGCATGCGTCGCACCGGTTATATTGTTTAGGGCAACGTGTTACCAAAGTAAGTTGTGACATAAATATTGCGGACAAACCATATTATTCAAAGAAAAAGTCAATTGTTTCCTTTTACAAATTGTAAAAACTAATGTTTAGGCATCCAAATAGGAAAGCCGACAAAAATCCTAATAACGATGACGCTGATAGTGCATTTGGGGTTGTTGAGGTGGTGGTGCCTGTCCGGGTAATGGGATTTGTTGTTGTTGGGGAGGTCCACGATTCGGATATCCTTGAGTGATACTTCCGCCGCCAACTGTCTTTGGGCCCTAATATTAAAAAAATGGATTATTAAATATTTGTAACGTAAAGACAATTACCACTTGTTGATTAGGCGGCATCGACATAACAGATGGATGAATTTGTGGTGGCATTCCGGGTCTTAGAGATGTATAAACGATACCATCAGCTGAAATATGACCGGCCGGTGGTTGATGATGATGCTGCTGCTGCTGTTGCTGACCAACTCTTTCCTTGCGATCATCATGTTTCATTTCTAAATGATAACCTCGATCGGACATTTTCTCTAATGTTATTTGATGATTTTGAGTATGTGCTTTATGATGTTGTTGGGCCAATTGTTGTTGCTGCTGCTGTTGCTGCGACACTTGAGATGTCTGTTGTGGCGGCTGATCAATATTAATATGATAAACTTGAGCATTTTGATTGGATTTTGTTTCCGATTTTATAGGTTGTTGAGACGGTGGAGGCTGACCGGATAGAGGTTGTTGTTGAGATTGATGTTGTTGCTGCTGCTGCTGTTGAGCCATTTCAACGTGATAATTTGTTCTTAGTGGCATATTTAGGTTAGCCTGATAAGCCGGATAGACAATCGATTGGCCACGTGAATCTTGTGGTGGTTGTGGATAATATAATGTACCAGCTGGATTTTGATATGTTGGTTCTGTAAACAATAACAAATTTAAAAATTTCTTAAAAATTAACATATTTATATCTTACTATTCCAAAGCACAGCCCGAGAAACTTCACCGCCTCTTTTGCCACTTTCTTCGTGTTCTACGACGTTAAATGTAATTAATTAAATATATTTTAAAATACGTGACCCCACTTACTTTGACCACCTTTCCATAAACTTTGATTAGGTGATGGACTACGGCCGCGTTTAATCGGCGGATTACTACCGCTCGCCATTGGAGGTCCACCCTGTAAATACTGAAAAGTTTTTTTTTACAATGCAATGTCTTAAAAATTAAAACCCCCATTACTTTATGCATAACATGCTGTTGTGGAGTTCGAGGAGGCAAAAATATTTGCAGATGAGCTTCTTGTTGTTGCTGGACCATATTTTGAAGAGCAAACATTTCACTATCTTTTTGCTGTTGTTGTTTCTTTCTATTCTCATCTTCATTTAAGACTTTTTTTAATCTTAAAAATAATTGTTGTTTTTCATTTCTAAGTGTTTCTAGTTGATTGTTGACGATTTGTATTTGTTCCCTAGTTTCGCCCAAAGTCATTGCATCTTGTCGATCCCGCGCCTCACGTTCCTTACGCAAACGTTCTTCCTCAACTTCGGCTTCTTGTTCTTTAACAAAAAAAATGTAAATAAATCGTTTCATACAAATTAGCAACTATTGCGTACAAACCTTCCTTCTTTTTTTGTCGCTCTAGCATAATATGTTCCTTTAGCGCCTGCCAAAGAATCTCTTCCCGTTCCGTTTTCTCTTCCGGAGGCTCTGTGACAGCGGGCATTTTCAGGTACTTCTTCGCACTAATTATTAGACCTTTTCTACACTAAAAATGGGAAAATGTTTTTCAGAATTTCGCCTATTTGTTTGGCTACGCTAAATTTGTGTCTTGAAATTATTTTATATGTTTTAAGTAAGTTTTTGTGTAATTTTTATTAGTTTTTACGCAAAATAATCGGCGTGCGAACGACTGCGGTTGATCGAAAATGTTTTTTTTTACGAAATTTCAAAACAATATTGTACTAGATTACGTCACTTGAATTGGTGAATTTTAGACCAATTTCGACGTTACAAATATCCCTACGCAAAAAAACTCACTACAAGCTTTACGAATATCTATTTTTATCAGGGACGGAAATCGGTTTCACAAAACCAAAACACCAAAAAAATTAAAAATATTATGAAAACAAAACCAAAACCGTACAATCAGAAAAACCAAAACCAAAATTTGGGTTTGATTTAAATTTTATTGGAAACTAAAAGGTCTAAATATAAAAAGTTAAATTTCATTCTCAAATTAATGTTATAAAGCTGCTTTTTGGACGAAAAGTATACGAAATTGCTCTATTAACGTCTTTCGATGATTTTTGTTAATAAATAATTCAAAAATATAAAACCGAAAACCAAAACAAAAATTTTAAAACTTGTAAAACCAAAACCATAACCAAAATTTCAAATTTTATCAAACCAAAACCATAACCATTTTCAAATTGGTTTCCGTCCCTGATTTTCATCAACGAACGTACTCCTCATGAATGAACTCAGTGTCTGTGTACAGTTTCTTGAAATTTTGTATGGGAATGGTTTTAACTAAATAGATGGATTTTATGTAAATATTTTAAAAGGTTAAATATATATATATTTTACTATTATTTAACATTATTTTGTTCATACAGTAAATTTTCATATGTAAAATTAATTTTTTTTAACTAAAAATATTGCAAGATAAATTTTATCCAAATTTAACAGTTTTTTTTACTGTTAAGCCGCATCTCGTCCGAAATTTCCGCAAGCTGAACGCGTTCTGATTGGTTGATTTTGACATTAGGCTGCTGAAAAAAATTTTTAGCTAAGACTTTAAGGCTCTATAACATAGACAGGTGGCGATTAACGGTGGGTACCGGAACTACTAGTACAAATAATGTAAAAAAA
>JANSTW010041383.1:0-14436 GCA_027564275.1 Diadocidia ferruginosa | reverse complement strand
ATGGAAATTATTGTTGTTTTTTCACATTAAGACGGCCATTGTTGCTATTATATATATATATATATTTGACGTTTAACATGCCTATTAAATTGAATACGCAATTTAATTTAATTTATTATCTAGAACAATACAAAGACGTACGCAGTTAATTTTTATTTCTACCTTATAAATTTTACCGAATTACATATACAAATTTGGTCAGTGCCTCGTATCATATTTGTTTTAAATAGAAATTATTTTAATTTTTTTCTGTTTAATTTCATTTTTTAATTTATTAATTAAACTTTGGTAATTAAAAATAATTTTCTATTGTTCTCAACGAATTATATAGGTTCAGCAACCTCCCTAAACGAATCATCGTCCTGTTCGAAAATTTCCAAATCCGGCAGCTCGTTTGATTCAAATCAAAGTGTCGCTGGTAGTTCGGCACAAGATCGTCAATCGGAGCTGTCCAGTAATCGAAATGGTGAAAGTGACGTTGAAGTGATTAGTAATCCGAGTCAGAGTAGCATCGGCGTATTGGATAGTGTGGCTTCAAGTCGCAAGCATTCAGAAGAACGGCGAATGTCCCAACTGCCCTCATTGGATCGTTTGTCCGATGATTATATGCAAATTTTGGCAAATCAGGTTAATCAACAGACATCAACGGGAGATTTGTTGTACGTTGAAAATGGTGCGCATTACGATAATGGTAAAGAAAATGAAAAGAAAACCGTTTTAACGAATGCCCATCTATTGACGGAGAGTAGTTCGTCTGGTTCGGTGACCGATAGCATATGTACGGCCTATGAACAAAATCAACAAATGGAAGAAAATTCAAAATTAAACGAGCTGACTTTAACGCCGAATAATACAATAAAGTCTTCCTCGGCACCGCGATCAGCCCTTTCAACGCCCGAAAAAAACAGTAAAAACGATACATCCGTCATATCGTCAATGTTTGGAGGTAATTTTTAGCAATGAAATATTTACATTTAATTAATAATATGTTTTTGTAGGTCTCTTTCAATCCACCAATCTCCTTATGTCTCGTAGCCAAAAATCACAATCCGGTTCGCCATCTCATCAAATGGACGAATTTAAATTTTCATATAAAAATTTCGATCGTGTCGATCATCGTTTAAAACTGTATGCATATCAAAAAATATTTGAAGATAACGATGAACAATTTAAGTGGTTGGTGAAGGGAAAAATTATCTACGAGAATATCCAACCGACTGAGACGACCAAATCGATCGATGGAAAAGGCGCAATATTTGATGGTTTTTTCATTATGTCAACGACAAAATTCTACATTTATCAAATAAGTGGCGAGAAATGGTATGTGATAATTTAACATTAGTTGGCATTATTTATACGAATCTTAATTTCTCAGTGATGATCCAGGCAAATGGACAAAGAGACAACTGTCCGGAACGGTTGATAGAATCGAAATGGTTCGGGTGCTGCCATGGAAAATTGGCGTTTCGTTTACGGTCAGAGGAATGGGTAGCTTGCATTTAGTCTTACAAGATATTTTACGAACCGACAGTTTATTGCTATTCTTTTCAAGTATAGATTTAAATAATTTATGCCCAAACACGCACTAAATTCCATATTCTTCTTTTAGCTAACCCATTGCCAACTTCATGTACCTTAGAATATCAAATTTCCGAAAGATTATCGGCAAAATTATTGAAAATAACAGAAAATGCTCAATTGAAAATGTTGTCCATACTAAATGGATGCGAAACATCAACCACAGACGATTTGATCAATAAGCGTGGCATGGTTGGCATGATTGTAACGGAAACGCTTTTATATTTGGTCTCATCGCCACAACTATGGATAAATGAAAAGAACGACGTTGACATTGAATCGTACCAAGTACAATTTATGAGCAATTTAGTTGAGGTGGAAAAATTGTCAAACATTTCGTTTCGCATAAATTTTCTGGACGAAAATCAAGATAAATGCGAAATATGGACGTGTTCGTTTGAGACAGACAGTAATGCGGAGAGTACACTGAACACAATTGGTCTGTCGTGGGAAAAATTGTTTGGTGTGCCTTTAACCTATAACGATAATTAATTTAATTGAAATTTTTTTTTTATCTTAACAAATATATATTATATTTTATTTATCTAATTATATAGTAAAATTAAATGAAATTTGTACATATAACTAATATATAACTACCATTCGTGTAAATAGTGATAATACGCTCTTTTTATACAAGTCTCTGTTATTCGGAAATTTACACAAAACAAAAATGTTATCGATATATTTGTTCTTTTATTTTAAAACAATCACAATAATTAGTATATTCTGTTATCTATATCCTATTATGTAAAATATCGAAATTTATTTAAAATTTAAATATAACGTAATATAATTTTTGAAATATGATTTAATACACCTTGCACAAATACCTAATATGTTGAATTATTCAAAATAACTTAGCATGAAAACAGGGAATTTTATCGACCGAAATTTATATTGAAAACTTGAATAATCGGACATGCGGTCGTTGGGGGAAGGGATTTATTATTTCAATAAATATGCACTAAGTATACTACTAGTAGACCACGGCCCACGTTCATACCTCATGTGCTTCCTTAACATGTCTTCAAATTTTCTAAAATTCTTCAAAATGCCTTAAAATGCTTATAAAACGATTAATTTTTATTTTCCAACCCAGACGTTTTGACATTTAAAAAATATTAATTTTCACTCCATCCTAATGAAAAGCTTTACTCTAATTGAAACGCGAATAAATGAAACTTTTGCACTATAATTTTATTCATCTCAAATCATATATCTCTATTAAAGCTTTTAACGTGCTTTTGAAGCTTTAAAAAATCTTATTGAAGCACTTATCATCATCATTCATTCAATAAATTTAGATAAAAGTATAAATTTACAACTTAAATAGCAACAAGTAGCAATAATAATGTACATCTAATAAGAAAAATCAATAAAACATTAAAAGTAATTTATATTATTTTGTGCGGTTAAATATTTATATAAAAAAAAACTTTAGGTATCTATTATAACAGTCCCATATCAAATATTGAACTTCTTACTTAGCTAATAGATAGATACTTAACCCTTTTGTGCGACGATTATAAAGTTTTTGAATGAATTGGTAACATTACAGTAAAATTATGCCCTTGGTATTTTTCATACTATATTTTTGAAATATTTTTTTCAATTTAGAAAATTTGATACCCAAAAATTTCAAATTCTAAAATTTTTTAAAAAGTTTTTTAGGAAAATATGGCAAAGTAATTTTTATCTTCAAGATTTCCAAAGGTGTAACATCAATATGTGAATGTTAATTATTTGCAAATGAAAGTAAATTTCTTAACTCTTGCATTTAATAGTCTTACACAGTTTCTAATTTGAAGTAAAAAATTTGTCTATAGAGTGTTTTTGTCGCATATGATTACTCACTTAGTGCTTAATTTTGAAATCTTGTATGGCAAAATCAGAGGCCCGATTATGAAACTCGATATTATCGGTATCGAGTCGAGATTAAAATTCCGATACGCTCGAATTAAGCTATTATGACTTCTAGATGATAATGTAGGTTTAAATTGAGTATAACAATGAAAATGTATATAAATTATACCACTCGATCCGATCGAGAAGTCGTAATAGCAACATTCGAGCGTATCGGAATTTTAATCTCGTCTCGATACCGATAATATCGAGTTTCATAATCGGGCCACTGGATTAAATAAAATAAAAAAAATGTGTTGAAGCTTCATACGTAAAATGGTAAGCGTTGAAAGAACTCAATAAATAAATTATGAGTTAAATTGCTTTAACACTATATATACCCACTACACCTAGACACGAAAGGGTTAACACTGGCTATATAGACCTTTTTTCTCATTTTATTTATAAAATATGTAAATTTTAATTGGAACAACATATACTTACAAATAGAAAAAAACCCGACAAAACAACAACCTCTTCTGAAAATATATTAACACTTTGCTAATATTTTCATACAACTAATAATAAATATCGAAAGGTACACAATTTATTGTTAATGGCATAATTTATTTATTTTTTGTTCTTGAAAAAAATTGTTGTAAATAGAATATAATAATATAGAGAAGCCAAATAGAATTATAAGCTATACATTGATCTTAGTTTAGATAAAATTGTCGTATTGATCGGGTATAAAGTGCGTTAAAATCTTGAAAAATGGTACTTTCAAAGTTATGGGGAAAATATTGAAAATTTCTAATCCAAGGTTTTGCTTGTTTTTTACAGAGTTTCACTGGAATGACCAAAGATGAACTAATGAAATATGCGAACGATCCATTTTGGGTACGTTTACGTTGGATTTGTTTCATCCTGTTTTGGGGTCTGTGGATTGCAATGTTGATTGGCGCAATTATGATAATCATTGGTGCTCCAAAGTGTGCGGCTCCGTCACCGTTGGCATGGTAGGTTATATAAAAATAAATTTTAATTAAGTTTAATTACTCAATTCAACACAAACTTTGTCTTTGACAATGAAATTTCGACAATTTTATTGATAAGTTAGACAAAAAAAATATGTATCGATAACTTCAATAACTGCTATGCCACCACTAGTGCAGTGGTATAAAATTCCATGATTGAATGAGGAGATTTTAGATGTCGTTACTGAAATTTGCTTTCATTGTTTCACTACCTAAAATAAATTCACTTTGGCGACGTGCAAAAAATATTTGTTGGGAATAGAGTTTTCTCTTTTATAATAAGAAATTTAATATGTCGATTGCTAAATATGCCCAATAATTTCTAGGTACAAACAAGGACCATTGGTGTTGGCACAAAAATTCGCTGCCGATCCAGAAGAAATCAAAAACCTAAAATCAATTGGAGCTAAGGGAGTAATATTCTCACTGCCCCCAAATGAAACGTATCGCACAAATACCGAAGAAGTGACAAAGAAAATTAAAGACTTGGTGGATCAATTGAAGGCGGCCAATTTAAATGTTATTTTAGACATTACGCCAAATTATGTGAGCCAAGATGATGAATTGTTCCAAAAAGCTGTGTTAAATGAAACTTATCGGTCGGCCTTCGTTTGGATAAATAGCAACAAGGTACCACCAACAAATTGGATATCAAAGGATGGTTCAACTGCTTGGGATGAGATAAAAGATAAAAATTTCGTTTTAAGTCAATTCGGAAAGGGACAATATGATTTACAATTGAACGATACATTTGCAAAGGATAAATTCAAAGCAGTGCTTCTTCATCTGGTCGAATTAGGCGTAAAGGGTTTCCGTGTTGCGAATGCAAAACATTTTATTATTGACACAACCGAAGAACCGAAGGATGATGAACCAGCGCAAGTTGATGGGAAACACGGTGCCGACTATAGTTTCTGGACACACAGTCAAACGACATATCAACAGGGTCTGGGCGATCTGCTGTATGAATACGCCAGTTTTATTAAGAATGTCACCAAAGATGAAGGTTTCCTGTCGGTAACCGAAAACATTGTAAAACCGGAAGCATTTAAAGTTAGCAAATTCAATAGTTTGGCAATTGAGCTTCCAGTGTATGGACTTTTACCACATAGTCTGGCCGGTACCGGCTCTCACGTTGCCAAGCAATTAAAGGCCGAACTAACATCGGTCGTAAATGCGCTGGGCAATGGCACTTGGGTACAATGGCAATACGATCAAAGCGCAATGAAATCGTCGATTGTTGATTATTCTGAGTATACAACATTCCTAATGTTATTGCCTGGTGTACCGATTGCCACGTACGATGCCTTTGCCCATGGCAATGACACAAGACATTTGCTAGAATTGGAGGAGATGCGTCAGTCACCGTCCTATATGCACGGTAGTTTTGACGTTTACACAGATGCAAACGAGACAATTATTGCATACTCCAGGTAATTCTCGTTCTGAAATTTTAATTTTAATCATTTTTTTAACCAACACTAATCACTAATCATTAACGCTTATTGTCTTTTGTCCTATTTTAATTCAAAACTAATCAATGGATGTTGCTTCTATTTAATAGATATGGGTAAGTTTTTATGTGTGGAATTAACAAATTGCATTTTTTATTTGTAAAAAAATGATTAAGTTAAGGGGTTGCTTATGTCGAAAGGTCTTTAAAATTTATAAGTTTTAAAAATCTAAAAAAATTAAGTCAAGTTGATGAATTCACTAACCATTTTTTTAAACAAAATAATTTGAACTTGACTATAAAATTTAATTCAGATCTTCTGTTTAAAAAAAAAATAATATAAATTACGTTTCGTCTAGTATTATGGACATTTTCAGAAAAAATCAGTATTCAAGCCTATGAAAAAAAAAAAAAATTAATTATAACTGAAATTATTAATTAATTTATTATTAATCAATTTGCAGAAATGAAACTCCTAAAAATTTCTAAAATATTCATTGGAAATTCGGTCACATTTTTTTCGGGTTTAAAAAATTTAGATTTTAATTATTTAACCAATTAACATAAGAAGCAATAAAAAAATTGCTTCTTTGAAGACGTTATATGAAAAACTGGCAGAACTATTTTTTTTTAAATAAATTTCAAAGACTTGATGGGAAAAACAAATATTTCTGCCAATTAGTCAGACATGTCTAATATCAAATACTAAAAATATCTCATCTTTTATCATTTCATTTTTTAGAATAAAGTCCGGCAATCCTGGCTACTTTGTCGCCTACAATCCAAATGACAATGGTGTGTCGTCAGACTTTTCGGCTGTTAAAGGAATGCCTGAACAACTGACCGTACTAAAGTACAGCAAGAACTTCAATTTGGATAAGATTACAGAAAAGTCCAAAATTTCAGCATCGGCCATACCAATAGCGGCACACTCTGTTATCATATTAACGTATGTGCCAAAATCGGATTAGAGTGTCCACCACGCAAATCACTGGCCTATAAATAATCTATTTGATGTCACAGTGCTCAAAATATAATAATATGAATTAGCTACTACTACTACTTAACCCAAAAGGAGCACTTTTTATGAAGATAAATAAAATAACTTTTGAGTTTTATATGTATAATTCATTTTAACCGTAAATGTTTTCAAGCTTTTTATGTTCGAAATCAAAATGGAAGATTTGAGAAGAAAAAAATATAAAAAAAATATATTTGAATTATTAAATAAATGCGCATAATTGTAAAAAGAAAATTGTTTAAATTTAATTTAACAAAAAATTTGCGGTATGTTAAGGTGCGCGCACACTTAGGCGATAGCAAGCGACGCGATTGAAAGAGTCAGTTTTTTTACATGCAAAAAAACAAAATTGTAAAAAAAATATTTGTTGTTGTTTTGTATGTTAAAAAAACTGATTCTTTTAATCGCGTCGCTTGCTACCGCTAGCTATCGCCCAGGTGTGCGATATCCTTTATTCCCACTAATTTATTTGAGAATGGGTTTACTTTGAATTAGACCTGTTTTAAAATATTAACATCCCTTATTCTCTTGATATGTACTCCATATTATTTCATTTGAATACAATTTACAATTACAAGTTAAATTGGAAAATTTGCGGATCACCCTAATTCTGAAGTGGCCCATCCTAAAGGGCGTAAAAATACGAGTCTAATGAATTTAATAAATATTTATAATAATTTCTGAAAATTTAAACCAAATCGCAATAGGTTGAGACGCAAAAATATTAGGATCGCCTAATTCTAAAGTGGACCACTCTATTGGCATACAAAAAAATACGCGGTAATGAATTTGTATAACGAACAATTTTTGAAAATTTCAGCAAAATTGGAAGGTAACGAGAAAGATCTTGGTTCTATCAAGTTTTATATGTTGCGTTTTCAGCTATTTCTATAAAAACAATTGTATGCTAGCCCCCCCCCCATTTTCGACCTGGAGATCCCAAATATAATTTGAGAGTGTGGGACTGGTAAAAACTCAACCTTCATAACAATTTGGCCAAATCCAAACATTATTGTACAAATTTCCTTATATGGTCATATTTTTGCAGCTATTTTAACTAAAAAATGTATGGGAGCCACTACCCTCTTTTGACTTATATACACCAAATGCAATCCCAAACTATAGAACAACTAAAAACTCAACCTCACCAAAAATGTGTCCAAATCCGTTTACTGTTTTATTCTATTTTTATGTCTAGAAACTTGTGGACAGACGATCCCTTTTTTTAGTTTTTCTGAATGGATCATAAAAAGAGGGTCTCGCCAAAGCAGTGGTAGAATTATCATTCTAGTAACACTTTGGTTGAGCAAACTCTCCGAACAAATGTTGTTCTGGGAAACCTTCCCTAACTTGGCTGAAGTGCGCCTAAATGCGCTTTCCTGTAGTGAATCGTTATTGTGCCGATATAAAAAAAAATTGTGACTTTTGGCTCTTTTGGAAGAGTGCCCTCTTTCGGAACAGGATAAGTCAGTAATTTAACAAAGCAGTATTTTTAGATTTTTTCACCACCTCGCCCCGGAAAAATCTCCGGGGTCCCCACAAACATTTTTTGTTTTGGAGTTAAAGGTGGCAATATCCCCTTAAGGGGCGGGGTTCAAAGTTTGAATGGAAAAATACCGACAATGGCTTATTTTCATGATATTATTTACAGAAAGATAAAGGAGAAATTGGTTTTTATTGGACTTAGGTGGGAAACCTCCCCATTTAAGGGGGGCTAAAATTAGTATGAAAAATTACAAAAACAATGATATTTATACCTCTTAAAAAATTATCAAACCGAAGAAAATAAAAACAAAAGGGGGTTCTTATCAGGGGGCGCTAGCCTACATTTGTTTTTCGGAAGGGTTGGACGGGAGGGTAAAGGGTGTATACGTATAGTATCAAAAAACAGCAAACCTTGCCCCCCCCTACTCATAAATATATGATAAAAAAGAACTGTTTTTTGCCCCTCCCCTGGATTTTCCATTTTTTTTTAATAATAGGTACTTGTAATACCTTTTATTTGATACCATACACCCTTAACCTCGCCCTACCCCTTTTCAAGCATCCCAAAAAATTTAAATTTTCACAAAACTTTGACTTCTTTTTCGGTCTATAGGGGTCGGTTAAGAGTTGGGGCGCTAAAGTGTATAGATTATCCATGATTTGTTTTGGAAATACGACTTTGGCTCCATCCTATAATTTCACAAACGTCAATATATATGTTTTACTAAGGATGATTCTCAACAGAATTAAGGATGTATGCGGTAATTTTTGGAGAATTTTCGTTCTTTTCCGCACTTTGGCTTCTAACTCCGCTCCAATACGTTTGATAGAGAACCCGGGATGGTGGCGAACTTAAGCCATAAAATAATGAAAAAATCGGTCTAGAACTATGAGGGGATCAAAGATCTTCTTTGATGGGATGCTGATTTTTCAGATATAGGTCCTTGAACAGGATAAAATATGGTTGAGTTAGAAGTTAGGCTCAGTTCTCATTTTAACCACAGCGATGCGAACTAAATTTGATCTTGGCTATAAGATATCTAACTATAACGAACATCGTCATTGCAGAAATTACTTTCATAGTACTTGTCACAGATCATCGTGTCCTTTGCTCCAATACAAAGAAGCATAAGGACTATTTTACTCATTTTTTCTAACTATTCAAATATTTCGACAATGAAAACCATATCAGATAAAAACCATTCCATGAAATACGGTCCCAGCGCCCCATCACATCAGAGTACAGGACACAATTTAAATAGAATTTAACCTATAAACTTGTTTTGTTGATAAAGAATTTCTACTTTAAATTTATTTTACATTTTTCTTAATTATTTAAAAATAATGTTTCTAATAAATTTGAGATTAGGATTGTCAATCCGGGACAATACAATAAAAGTACGCAAATTACATGAAATTCATCAACTCTATAAAAATCAATCCTATAAAATTATAAATAAAACAAAAAGAGAAAGACTGGGCGATCAACCAACACAATCAAATGGAGTTATAATTCCAACGTTGAGAGTGGTACATAGTCGAGTTAAAGTGAAGAACGACAATAAAATTTTTCAACATCAACAAGTAGCTAACAAAAATCATTCAAAAATCAGTACACAGCCCAGCTATAGTTCAACAAGTACAATAATAATTGGATCACTCGACTTATTACCACGTACTCAATATCAACAAAGTAATTGCTGTTACTACTGCACCACATCGAAATTAAATCAACGCAAGAAAATGGTAAATGTGAGTTTTGTATATCCTTGACTATTAAATAAATTATATAAAGGACATCTTGAACTGAGATTATAGAAGTGGAATGAGATTTTATTGATTTTTTATGATGCTGCTTCAACACATGAAGGGAAAAATATGTCTTAATTTGGCTTATCGCTTTTTTATTCATTTATTGCTTTGCTGATGATAAGTTAATTTTATTTGTGGATTTTTAATCATGTTTTTGGGGAATTTATTAAAAATTTAGCTCTAAATAGAAAGCAAATTGTTAATAAATTATTTATTATCATTCTAAAGTATAATATTTTGGATTTCTCATTCAGTATTGTAAACAATTTTTATTTTCAGACAAAATTAACCGAACAAGAACGCACCGAACAAATTCAACCACTCCTATCGAAAGGATGGACACTGGTCAATGGTCGTGATGCAATTTACAAAGAATATATTTTCAAAAATTTCAATGAAGCCTTCGGCCTTATGACACGCATCGCATTGCTTGCCGATAAAATGGACCATCATCCAGAATGGTTTAATGTTTACAACAAAGTTCAAATAACATTGGCAACCCACGACGTCGGCGGTCTATCGGCAAAGGATGTTAAGTTGGCCAATTTTATTGAAGAGGCTGCATCAAAATATTAATTTAATTTTCATTTTAATAAAAACATTTTATTGTAAAATTTTACAAAGAATATTGTAACCGGCATTTTCCGATTCATCTGGTGAATTTTCGTCCATGACAAAACCCATGTCATTGAAAAACTTAACACTATCCTCATTGTTCACTAGAACAGTTAAAATTAATTTTTCCATTTTATTGTGTCGGGCAATTTTTTCCAAAGCTGCTATCAAGAAACGACCCAAACCTTTTCGTTGATATTCCTTCTCGATTTGAAGTTCATAACTAAAAATAGAAAAACTTTAAAAGCCTGATTTCACTAAAACAAATCCACTCACCAATAAACCACACTAGACCCATAGTCCATGTCAAATCTGAACATTGTGTAGCCAATGGAACTCTTCGTCTTCGGATCTACCGCCACAATGTACCTCGCCCATTGTTTATTCAGATCGGCTTGCTTAACCTTTGGTTGCCAACCAATTACGCAAGTTTTATAGAACGGTCCGACATTACGTTCGGCCAATTTAAATGCCCATTTCAGAGTTTTTGTGTCCATTTCTGATTTCCATTTACAATACAGCGTAAGATTGCAATCATTCTGGCCAAATTTACCAAACTCATCAGCAAATGGTTCCAGCGGATTTTTGACCTTTTGTGCACGCTCGATAGATCTATGCTGCGAAGATACGGTGTTGTTTTTTAATATTTCATTTAAAATTCCGGATTCGGTCATTTTTGCAGCATTCAGTCTTTTCTTCTGAAAAAGCGTTAAATAAAATCAAAATTAAAACTTTCCAACTATTTTAATTGCTTACCTTACAATTAGTTAAATAATAAACAATAAAAAAGGCAATTAATTATTTATTAATATAATTAAATTAATATTTTTGGTAGTTTATGTAAAATTGGCGCTAAATCTTTAAAATGTGTAAACAAATCGATTTTAAGGTTATGTTTGCGTTTTTGGATAAAGTCAAAGTGCTCATAGATGTAGTAAAAATAATGTGGATTGTGCTTGTCGTACATGGAACCCAGTATTTATGGCGATGTAGTAAAATTTAAATTTTTTAGCGTTAAAAAAAATAATATTTTCAAGGACTAGGCATGTTCGATATTGTAAAATCATCAATATTTTTCGATATATTATCGATGATTTTGGAAATAGCTAAATTAGTCAGTGATAAGGAATTGAATCATCATCATCGTGTCCTTTACTCCAAAGCGAGAGAGCATATAGGGTCCATTTTACCATTTTTTTCTATCTGATACCATGGTTTTCATTGACGACTATATCTTTGACTAGAATTAATATTGATTTAGAAACTATTCACCTATGGGCCACTGAAAATGAACTAAATCTTAACCCAACGAAATCACAATCAATTTTAATTTCGAATTCAAAAAATAATATAAACAATGATTTGTTAACGGCGCACTTTCCGTGTGTATTAAATAATGTTTCCATTGCATATAGGCATAACGTAAAAAATCTCGGAGTCATTTTTAATTCTTGTTTAACATGAAGTGATCATGTTAACTCTGTTACATCAAAAATATATGCTGCGCTACGAAGGCTATGGCAATTGAAATCGATTAATGATACGCAAATAAGAAATAGACTCATGATATATCTCTTTGTATACCACATATCTTATACTGTGATATGTTGTTCAGTGGCCTTTGGATTCAGTATCTAAAAATAAGCTGGAACTTACTTTAAATTCATGTATACGTATGTACATAAATAAAAACAAATTGATAGTTTGAACCATCATCGGTATTCCTTGCTACAATGTGAACTATCGACTCTTCTTGACTTACGTGCTTTAATTCTTCTTTATAAACTTATTAAAAAAGGTCACCTCAATACATAACGCCCAGAAGCTTTAAAAAGCTTTTTTTCTAACTCTAAAACCAACCATTTAGCGGCCATGATATAAACTCATCGCTTTTTTACGTTTATATAATTTTTAGAAGGGAAATTTTACGGGTTTTTAGCAAAGACAAAAATAATAATAAATAGTTTTTATCGTTTTTGAGCTTGTTAAAGGTTTTTAATGTTATGTCCTGTCCTCAGTTTTATTAATTTTATAATTAAAATCAGTTTAATTGGAATATTTAAAAAAAAATCTGTTTTTTTGTTTGACGGGCAATTCGGTATATATGAAAATTCCTTAATACATATTAAATAGAAACAATTAAATTGCATATTTCATAAATCTTTGATTAGAATGCGCAATACGCAATTTACCAATATCGAAACTAAAAACAAGATAAAAATTAATTATATAATTTAAATATACTGCGCTGTTTCTTTCACGTTTTGTATTAAAATATGTATATTAGACGTGATTGAATCGCCTTGCATTTTAAAACGATTACCCCACCCCTAAAAAAAAAAGAATTAGTAAACTTTTCTAGAAAAAAATTGTTTTTGTTTACTTGCCGATTAAGTGCGTAAAATCGATTACTTTTTTCTGCACTTTTGATGTAAGGTATATTTGTTTTAATTATGGTGGCTACAATAAAAAAGGTAAAAATAAAAACTACATTTAATAGAGGAAAAACTGCATATTATTTTATAAATTAATTGAAAAAATTTCATAGATTATAAGTAAAGAAAAAATAAATCTTTTTACATATAATATATATTTTTTAGGAAATTTTTTTATCACAATTTTTATAAGCTTTTTAATCTTTTTTTATTTTGTTAAACTAAGTTAAAAATACAACATTTTTCTACACTAAAAAAACAAAATTTTTAGTACAATTAACTAAATTAATTACAATTTATTTTGTTATTAGTGTAGAAAATTGTTATATCTTTTTATTTAATTTCAAAAAATAAAAAGGGATTTTAAAGTTTATAAAAATTTGTATATAAAAAAAAACAATTTAAAAAATATATAAAGTATATATTAGCATTTAAAATCGTGTTAAACACAATTTTTAAAAGACATATTTTGTATGTTAAAAATATTGAAGTATATTTTTTTGTATGTTTTGTTTTCTTTTAGAAAATAATATGCAATTTTTTCTATAAACTTAAATTTTGTCTTTATTTTTATCTTTTTTATTGTAGCCACCATAATTAAAACAAATATACCTTAGAACAAAAGTGCAAAAAAAAGTAATCGATTTTGCGCACGTAATGGACAAGTAACATTTTTTTTCTAGAACATTTTACTGACATTATTAAGTTTTTTTTGTAGGGCAGGGTAAGCGTTTCCGCGAAATGTCGTTTTCGATCATGTCTTATGTGTATATATTTAGTATTCAATACGAACTTGATATTGAAAAATATATAATTATATCAAATGAATATGACAATGTGAAAATAAACCATTAAATATAAATGAGAACAAAAGAAATGTATTAAATTAACATTTCGATATCTGTATATAAATTATATACCATATCACAAAGGTTCTTGAAGATGACAAAAATCGCTGGTCTATGCTTTGATGACTGCATAATATATCAATGCTGGAGTATCGTAATAAGCAACTTGCAAACTTCATATTTTTTGGTGATCAGAACTAAAAACCATGTATAGAGAGACATATCGACATAAGAAAATGATAGCTTTAAAAAGCTTCTACATATTGTTTCGTCTCTATAGTCTATGTTGGTTGCTATGTAAAATTAA
>JANSTW010041372.1:0-14443 GCA_027564275.1 Diadocidia ferruginosa | reverse complement strand
TTGTTCAAATAATTGTTCAAATAATTGTTCAAATAATTGTTCAAATAATTGTTCAAATAATTGTTCAAATAATTGTTCAAATAATTGTTTAAACAATTGTTCAAATAATTGTTCAATTAATTAATTTAATAATTAATTTTATGATTTTTTAAATAATTTAATCATTTCTAAAAATATTTAATTCAATTAAAATTAAAATATTCTTTTGTTAGTCAGCTGTTGCAGCGCTCGTTCTATATAGAAAATATTTCTCTTTGCATTCATTTATGCAGTTGACGCCGTCGGTGTAAGTCGATTTCATTATAGTCTCCGTCTCGCTTAGTTTATATACGCGTCGTAGAGTCAAACGCGTTGGGCGGTTAATCATACTACGAAATCAAAAATCGTAGTAAATTTTACCGCGTGTGTTGTCATTTTTTGCTAGCTGTGTGTATTCTCATCAATTGCAAATGTCAGTCAGTCAAACAATATAAAGAAGAAGAAAAGTAAATTTTTTGACATCTGTAATAAAAATAGGACGATGGACACAAGTAAGTAAATAAAAAATATTATTTTTATATAAATAATATGCCTATCTATAGATATTTATATTGATTACATAATTTATATTTTATATAGAAAGATTTAAAAACTCATAAATATTGTTATGGTTGTGTTGTTTATCTTTTGTGAATGTTTACGATGTCGCGTTTGTAAATAATTCAAAATTAAAATTGATAATAATTGATTAATATTGATATAATTTGGTATAGTGTATATAGTGAGCTATAAATCAATTGTAAAATCTACCCGGATTAAAAAAAGGAAAATTTGTTAAAATTGTTGTGCTTGTTTTGCGCTTACTTTAAAATTTAAATGTTTATTTTATAAGTACATTCGATCGTTTTAAAAATTTTTAGACTATAGAATATAAAATGTGCACCAGGAAAATGATCAAAAAATTTTATATTCTAACAATTTCACTATTCAAAAATTCCGCTAAAATATATTCGAAAATATTGTAGTGAAGCTCACACATTCTTTTACATAATAGATAATATAATTTCTCAACTGCAGTAAAATATTTAAATTATTGTTTATTATTTATTATTAATAAATTCTGGGTATTCTACGTTTTCTTCAGAATGTACCGAAATTTGCTAAATCTATACATAAAAAAAATATTTTCTGACAAAAAATTAAAAAAAAAATTAAATTTTTTTTAGACAATTCTATAACGAGAGAAACTTTAAAATACATTGATAACATGATTTGGAAATTTCCCGAAGTTGGCTACAGGACAAAAAATGTCAAAAAAATGAAAAGGTAAAACATTTTTTAAGTCGAAATGTGTTTTTAATTAGATTGATTTGATTGAATATGATAAATTATTGGTTTAGTTTTTTGGACTTAAATTTAAGCACAAATTAATTTTATTAAAAAATTATGTCGGACTAATTAAATTAATTTAGTATTTTCTATGATTTTTTTTTCCGATTTGATTAAATTTTGTCCCAAAAATGTATAATTCTCTACCTAAAATTAGGACCTGTGTATAAAGGCTACTTTAGCATGCTTAGTGATTATATTAAATTATACTTGCGTTTTACATTAATAAATCTATTTATATTTATTTTAGGGTTTACTCATTTACAAGATCGCTTATGTGAATGGGATTCAAATGCTGAAACTGAAATAAATAAGACAGATCAAGAATGAAAATGAAGCAATTAACGCAAACAAAATAGTAATATTTTCAAGGATATCGTGCGGTATGTGTTGTCAGTACTCAGTAGGATTGTTGATTTTTTTAAACTTGAAAATTCAAAAATAAGCAGAGCTCAGAAGATGCTAAATAAAAAAAATTACAAATTTTGTAATTTTTTTTAAAGTCTTTTATCTACGCATCCACCTTGAAATGTAAACAATTTAGAAAAAAAAACTAAATATGACCAAACATCGCAAGTTGTGTATTTTTACAGAAATATTTTGTGTTACAGGAAATTCAATTTTAAAAAGAAATAAATAGTTCTTTTTTTTGAAATTTCATACACAGGAAAAAAAATATTGTTCTAACAGACTAAAAAAATGGAATATTGAAAAAAAAACAGCAATCTGCATTAAAATTTAAAAAAAAAAATAAAAAAAAAATAAAAAAATTCAATCAAAATATTAAAATTAATTTATTTTTTGAGTAATTTTCATATTCTTTTCTCAGTTCAAGTCAATACACATATTATTTTTAAATTAATGATTTTTTCGTGAAATTGTTTTTTCTAATACTTTCCAGAACATTTTTGTTATTAAACAAATTTAGATTATTTTTCAGTGTATGAAATTTAAAAAAAAACGTTTCTTTTTTAAAATTAAATTGCCTGTAAATTTTGCAATTATTATTTTTCTGTAAAAAGTACACAGCTTGAGTTATTTGGTTATATTTCGATTTTTTTATAATAGTTTTAAGGTGAATGCGGAAGACATTTAAAAAAAATTGCAAACATTTAAAATTTTTAATTTAGCAACATTTGAGTTTTGCTCATTTTTAAAATTCACATTAAACTAACCTCTTTGTCACTATGTATGTATAAAGGCTTCTTTAGCTTTTAAAATTTTAAAAATAACTGCTTGTTTTTTGTCATTTTTCTCCATTTTAAATTTTAAATTTTCGGAAATAACTCAAAAATTTTTATAATGAATTTTGTTTTATACAAAATGACTAATATACATTTTTTTTAAACATTTTTTGTACAGATTGATATAGATTTTTAATCAAGAACCCGTGCCACCATATTTCTATTTGACTGAAAAGGAAGCTCCAAGAGAATACAACCCAACTATACATTGGACGATAAGAATATACCTACTAATATATAAGAATTTTTTTATATTATAAATTAATAGTTTAGTAGTTACATAAATAAAAAATATATGAACTTGTTTTGCGATGTTTTATGATAAAAATTAAAACATATAGGCACATAAATTATTTATTATAGTGGAGCTAAGTTTTCATAAAAAAAATTGAACAAAAAGTACTAAAAACATATATTTTTTTTAAATCATAAAAGGAAGAAAACATTTTTTATAATTACTCACTAATTAGAAGAAGATTTAATTTAATTTGATTGAAAATAAATTTAAAAGTACAAAAAAAAAAAATTTTTGCTAATAAATAAAATTAAAAAATTTTTGGCATGGTTACTTATAGTTCAAAAAGGATTAAATTATTTTAAATAATCTAAACTGATGTTCTTATAAATTTATAAATAAGAACAAAAATTTTGAATAGAAACAAAACAAAAACAATTTTTTAATTAGTTATATAAAAATATTTTGTAATAATATTAATAATATTAAAATGTATTTAACTCTCGATTTAACTACTTCAAATTTTTTTAAAGAAAAATAATAGAAATGTTCGAATTATGAAAATAAAAATTTAATTAAAATGTAATTTCATTAAATGTTTATTATTAACAAGAATAATTTAATTAATTTCGAAGACTGCTTTAAAATAACCACAGCAACAAAATTACATCTAATGTTTTGACTTTTTTTTAAACGAAAATAATGTATCTATATACCTAAAACCTATATCTATTCCAAAAATTTTGTAACTTTGTATTCTAATGAATCTGCAAACTAGTAAAAATTATATTATAATTATAACGAAATACATATAGTAATATAAATACAGTTTTTTTTCTTGAGTATATATTCAAAATGGTCCAACTTTGAAAGCTTAATTTAAATAAATCAGTGTAAATAATTACTGTTAAGGTACATTTAGATTGTTTTTTAAAATTAGGGTTTCTAAGCTGGAAAAGTTAAGAATAAATCAAATATGAAGAAAACTGCATGTATATTACTAACATTGTTCATTGTTATTATATATCATTGTTTTAACTTTAATCATAAATCTTGTTTGATTTTACTTAACAACTGAATTTAATACTATGGACAAAGTAGTAAATTTAATGGTATCCTGGTTATTAGTTTTACAAAATGTATTCTTTAGATACTACGTAAAGTACCTCAAAATCTATATAAATATGTTATTAAATATACTATCTATAAGCGATTGTTTTTACAACACATCGCTGTATATTTAATATTTGTGTATTAATTTCGATTACATGCCTTTAAAATTAACAACCAAAAAAATTATAACAGCCGTCATAATTTTTACAATATCGTTGTTGATATTGATTGCTGTTGATTCAATAGCGTTCGTAGTTGGCTGAAAATTAGAGCCTCTAGTAATTGATTCAATCGCGCTTTTGGTTGGTTCAATCGTTTTATTTCTCTCTGTGTAGTCAAAATAAATGATTAATTTTTTTAAATTTTCCGAGAAAAAACCTTATATTTGTTTTAACAACCAAAATTATTAATTAAAATTATTCTTAGAAAACTTGCTTATATTTAAGTGCTATAGAGGGTTTTCTAGGCGATTTTCATGTTTCTAAAGCTCAATTTTGTTAATTAATATTAAGAAAATTTTGTGAATATAAATTGTAATGTATAAACTTGTAATTAAAAAAATCATTTATGTAAATTTTAAATATTATTATATGTAAACTTTATATACAGTATAATCTATATACTATACACAATGAGCATTAAATTGCTTTTCATCATATTATATATAGCAGCTTCGTATAATGCAATTATTCAAATAATAATATTTATTTAATAAAAATCGAAAAAGTCTTTAAAAAAATGTATTGTTGGTTTTTATAATAAAAATTATATCCGAAAATATATTTCATTATAATAGATGTGTGCTTTAAAAGCTATATAAATTATTTTTTTAAACGTAACTCGAGATACGTTGTAAAGGTGGGAAGAAGCCGATATGTTTCTAACTAATGGTAAATTTGCAAAGAGCATTTTCCCCAATTTTTATTTTAAAGTACAAATTTTGTAATTTAAATAATAATAATGAAAGGTTGGATTTTAAGCAAGTTAATTAAATTGTACAATATTATACTCATTTAAAATCTTCTTTTTTCTCATATTTGTTATACAAACAATATTATTTTTTTTGGGTTTTTTTTTATTTAAAAAAAAATTAAATAAAAATTCTATTATGATTACAAAATATAAAAAAATGTAAAAAGAGTTGATAATGTAAATGTAACACCCAGAGAAGCACTTGAATTTTTATAATAAACTGAAAGCTTATAGAGAATCAAATTAATTAAATGTTTACAGTGATCATAAAAAATAAACTACTCCACATGGGTTTTGTGATCCATATGCCACTACTTTTTTCTAATGTAAACGTGTCAGAAAGTCTTAAAAATGGCAATTTTTTTTTCTATGCATAAAATTTCGAGATATGGTCCAAATTAGTTTTGGTCGGAATTAGCTTTGCATATTAGACCATTTCTCGAAATATAAATGGCCGATGTTGGTAAATTGGAATTTAAAATATAGTTTAATAAATTCTATGCACATTTTGTAAATTAAGATTGGTGATCCGGCCAGCTGTTTCGCGTTATCGATAGAAATATGTCGAAAAAACTTGAATTTTTCTTAAATATTGACCCAAAAAATCAGTAAATTGTTCAGAAAAAATGGCAAACGTCAAAAATTTTCCAGTTTATCAACTTGTGCAATTGTGCATGTAGACATGACTTTTAAGAAGTAAATAAAATTATATGTTGTATTTCATATTTTTACAATTCTTTGTATTTCTTACTTATATTATTTAAATTTTTAAATACAAATTTAAGGTCTACCTTTAACCCTCTCCCTTTCAGAAAGGGCGCAATATTTCTTAAAGTAATCATATTTTTATATTTTATTTAATCGCATAGCTATTTATTATAGTGCACTTGCAGTTCATCCTTTAATATTTATTTAAAAACGTGAATAATATAAGCAAGGAATATAAAGACAACTGACAGGTATCCTCATATAGTGTAAAAACCCGCCCACTGATCACCAAAAAATATGGCTAGTTGCTGACAACACTCCACCTTTAACATAGTCATTAGTCAGAGATATAGTCGTCAATGAAAACCATGGTATCAGATAGAAAAAAAGCGTAAAAATGATGCCTATGCTCCCTCGCTTTGGAGACACAATGATAATGATGTTATCAGTGAGGTAGATAATTTGTTAGAACTTGATGGAATATTGTTGTGAACCTAAAAGCTTGGAAGACGAGCCAACACTTTTGAAGATATATCTCCGTGCCATGATCAGACCAATTCAGAGAATTAATCAAAAATTTAATATACATTTTTAACACAAATAATTCAATAATTCAATAATCACCAACAATCGATATTTTCTTAATAAAAAATATATCTTCCGTATGCTTAAAAATCAAATAGATTTTGGTTTAGATTGATCCAAGCTAAGTCCAAGATAATATCATTAATATAAGCGGTATAAATTGAGTTCACAAGAAGCATAAACTTGAACAACTTCACCAAAAATATGTGCATTTAAATTTAGTAAGACTAAAGACATATCATATATAAACGAAAACAGCAAAGGGCTAAAGACAGAGCCCTGAGGTACACCTAAAATTTTTATTTTACACTGGACATGAGACAAAAGGGCGACTTTATCACAATTCAAAAAGTTTTTAAGAAATTTAGGTAAAGTTTTAAGATATTTAAATCTCTCAACCTAAAGATTTGGTATTACAGGATAAGTTCACCACTGCAAATTATGTACGCGAAAATATAATGGCTGTTCTTGTATATTGTGGTATATACAGAAATAGTGATAAGAGAGAATAATTTATATAGAAACCGTGGTTCGCTTCATTATGTACAATGTACATGTGAAATTATTTATAAAATATAAAACAAACAATTCGTTTATAAACAAACATAATATACGGGTTGTTTGTTGATTTTTGATTATAAACATTGTTTTGTGTTACAATTTATATTGTATATATAGCTGCCCGCGAATACAACATTTTACATTTTACTATATTTATGCTTATAAATTTAATTTACAACAATAAAATGAATTGCAATGTTTTTTGTTGACTTAACTATATGGCGGTGGATACAGTGGAAAATTTAGTGGGCTGTTTTTTACTGCGTTATATATAGATGGATAAAAATATATAAATAAATAAAGTCGAAAATTATATTTACGAGAAAAAACCTTCTATATATAAAAAACATGACAATTACAAATTGTTTATTTATTTATTTTTTGCATTTATATAACAAAACTATATATAGTTAGTTTATATAGGTAGTCGTTGGTTGAAATGCATACACACTACACCGCTCTTGATAGTTTGGGGAAATTGTTTTAAAATTACAATTTTAATTTTTAATTTACCATATCAAATACCGTTTCCATTTTATATAACATAAAATGTTTGAATATGGAAATTTAAATTTAATTTATTTTTATTTAGTTTGGTAACAATTTTATTTTTAGAATAAAGTTGAGTTATTTTTAAATTAAATTTAATTTTGACGGTTTTTTCTATATTTAAATATATTGCAAACGCTTTAAGCAGCTTTTTATATTATTAATTACTGCGATAGTTTTTTTTCTTAACATTTTAAACCTTTAAAGCACATTTATTGTCTTTTATTGACCCCATTGTACCTATTTATAGAATAATGTACAATAATTTCTGCATTTAATCCTCTTTTAGAAATAATATACCAATAAAAAATTATTTATTACCTCATAAATCATTAAAAGAAAATATTTTTCTATATATATGAAAGACACATTATTTACAAGAAAGCTTATATTTACTTAAAAATAAGTTTATTGTAAAATTGTACACTACATCATCAAAAGAACGCGTCGTGTCATAACTTTGTCTTAGCAATTTATAATATAATAATTATAAGCCAGGCAATAATTTTAACGGAGCCAGACACTTTTGTGTGCACATACATATAGCTTTCCAAAAAAAGGTTATAAATCAAAATATATAATTGTTATCACTTGTGCAGAGAATAGCAAAATATAATATAACATTATCATCTTATGTCCTTTATTACTAATTTTTAGTATGTATATATAGAAGCAGTAAATACTATTTAAATTAATAAAAAAATTAAATTCCAATTTATTACTTAAATACAGAAGGTCTAGCCAACCCTCAGTCAAAAATATCTTGAAATTAAAAAAAAAATGACAATTGTACATTCTTATCTCAATTACAAGATGATTACATATGTTTTCATATTTTGAAGTTATCAACAACACGAGAATTCTACACATTCTATAAAAGTATAAACATTTATTAATCCTGCGATAAAAATGACAAAGTTATCTATTTTGTTTATTTGGATAAGTTATTCTAAAATTAAGTAAGCGCCATCCGTCTAATCTATTAAATAGTTCATTACATTTGGCGCCCAACGGTTGGTTCGAATTTACGATTAATAGTCTTATGCTTTATCGATTGAGCTAGCCTTTATTTTTATAACTTTATCAGTGAAGATGCACGGATTAGGAACTCTCTATACATATCTTTTGAAAAATTTACAGAAACTTACCATTGTAAACAAAGAAGTAAAAGCGAAAAAAAAATATGACTGGTTTTATTGTGTTAATAATATATAAAAATCACTTCTGACAATCAGTCATAATTCATATAATTTTATTTGGAAAGGACTAAAATCAACCTAGTGTGTAGTTTAGCATTTTTTACTTTATTGTACATGTAGAAATATTTTATAATTTAATTGAAACACAGCTTTTTATAATACGCTTAGGATTATTTTATTTATTAAAAAATACAATATTATTAGATTATCATTTTGTGCAAGTGCACAAAGTATTCTTTAAATAGTTAATGTAAGCTATCTGACTGTAACAATTCCAACAATATATAAAATTAATAAATCAACCATTATAAAACGATTTATTATTCCTATATAGACTATACTATACGGTGGTGTGTTTGATACTAATGAACTAACAATGTCGTATGTGAGATAAAAAAAAACACTTTCAAAGAAAAATCATGATAAATTGCCATATACATGAGTGCTTTTTAACGCAAAATGACAATTCTATAGGACGATGTTTTGTACACTTATAATAACCTTTACTAAATGATAGACTTTCTTTATAATGTGTAACTTTCTTATATCATTTTGCAATGACTAAGTCGCATGTCTAATGTCTAGTCTGTAGTATATAGTTAATTTTTTGTCCACTAAATTCTGCTTGATAGGCCAATGAAAGAAAGTTTTTACGTATTTTGTACGTAAACAAAATTTAAAAAATAAAAACTTTTCAAGCACTTGGAGTTTTAGTGAAGAGCTACATTTCCAATTTCGCAGAATAATAAAAACGAATGATTTTCAAAATATTTAATTTATATCTTATACCAGTACTTAGTGTAGTCAAAATAATTTTATTATTTTTATATTGTCAATTGTCATCATATATCCCATTCAAATTTGCACTTGAATGAATTATTGTAAGATTATTGCTGAAATTCTTTGTTATAGATTTTTTCATGAGATTGTTCTCAATTCTGATAAGTTTTATTATATCGCATGAAATACTTCAATTTCATCAATATAATAATTAAAAATAAATTTACCAAATAATACAGAATAAATTGAGGAACCATATGCATAATATGCACAGATCCAATTACAATTAAAAATTGGTAATTTCTTTGCTGTTATATTTCCAGAACTTATAAAAGAAAATTATTTATTTTGGAGAGATTTTTGACTTATTTTATATTTTAATAATTTAATGTATCTGGATATTATATATGGATTCAGTCAGTCAGTCCGACGTCATTCAGTCAATCAGTCTCACATCAGGTCTCACAGACAGCAGTCCCACAGTCCCACAGCAAGTTAGTCAGTTCTACAGTCAGTCAGGTTTTCTAAAAAAACACACTTTTAAAAATATATTTTCTAAAATATCAAAATCTTTATACTATTTTCCTAGAAAAGTAAAAAAAAATATCATTTAAAAACAACATATAACTTTTTTTCACGCAGCAAAAAGAAAATTATAATTTTCCTTAAGGTCATATAGGTACAGTTCTATATAGAACATTTTCCATTATCTAATCATATCTTAGCTATATAAAAGCCAAACTTTAGCCAAGAAAAAATAACAACAATTGTATTATTATTAAGAAAAATATATAAAAAGTAATTAAAAGAAAACAAAAAATAAAAATTATTATTTAACTTTTTCTTTTACGATATTATAATATATTTTCATATACACGCAGAGAAAAAATCTACAAGAAAATTTACAGTTGTGATAGAAGTTTTGTTCAAAAATCAAATTAATTTTGATTTTAAAGATTTTTTCTTGATTTGGGAACCATTTTTTCAGATTTAAAATCCAAAAATTATTCTTAAATGGAGAGATTCATTTTATTGAAATTAATATTTCTCTCCGTGTACTGGGTACAATAAAACTTTTGACAGAAAAAGTGAATTTGCACGCCGCCTTATACAATATCTGCGATAAGTTTTAAGAAGATATGAGGGTTGAGCTGGTTTGGGGGCGGATATTCCGGTTTTGTTGTTGTAACAATTTGTAACAATTTTTCTAATATTAATATAAGAAAGAAAAACCTTACGAAAACATGCGATTTAACTCGCAGTATGGCCGCTTAAAGTTTTATTTTGCTGATAACACAGGTATACACATACCTATAGAGACTTCTTTAATAAAAGAAAATTATATGAAATGTTTTATGTTTTTCTTCCCTCTTTTCGGTCTTATTAATTTCACATTTTTATTTTATGTCAGATTAAACATCTTAAATTGTGAGTTTTACATCAAAAATAAAAGTTTCTACAGAGATTTTCCATTTGCTTTCGTTTCCTCAATAATCTCATCGGCGATCGGACGAACTTTGAGCGGATCTCTCCGAAGGGGACAGACGGTAATCGGTATTCTGTATGCTGTATTTACGAAGAGCAAAGTGCTAAGTGTAAAACCGGGTTTAAAGTTTGGTCGAAATTTCAGAAAAATTGTTTTTGCGAGGGCATGGTATTAAATAGAAGGTATTATAAATACATATCTTTTAAAAAAAGTATGGACAAATCCAACACACCATGTAGGTGGGAGGGGCAAATATATGTTTTTTTCATTATTCATGCGTAGGGATGAGAGAGGTCGGGCTAAAAAATATTGGTGGCTGGAAAATGAAAGCTATACACCTAAACTAGTTAGCCATGAAAGTTATAGAAATGTTTTAAATTTTAAGTATTTCTGAAAATTCATATTTATATATGGATTGTGTGGTATCAAATGACAGGTCTTCATGAAAAAAATAAGTTTTGTTTTTAAAGTTAGGGTGTACCCTACATTAAAGGGGCTGGGTCCTATAAAAAAAATCTATTAATTATTAATTTATTTAACGAATATTGTACATTTTTAATCATGGATATAGGAAACTACATCAATGTTTTTAATGTTCTTTTCTTTTATTTTGTTAAAATGCACAATCACAATAAAAAATCTAGAAAACAAAATTTATTTCCAATTACATCGAAAAAATAATTTAAAAATTCCTCAATAAAAAATATTTTCTTATGTCTCCCTTGAATTTAAAATATAAAAATAAAAATATAAATTAAATTCAGCTCACCTATAAATATATACCTAAATATTTATATATCTCAATAAATTCCAAATGTGATTACATTGTCATAAATTGATTTTATTTTTATTTTTTATTTTTGCTGTAAATACTCGGCATTTTCTTTGCGGCTGCTGTGTCTATCTATAATATGCCTACAGAATAATATATTAATATTTTTTATATAGTAAGCAGTATATAAAAGATAAAAGGATCAAGGACTAAAAATGTATTTTCTATATATAAAATATAGATAATTTATTAGCATTTTTTATGGGTGTGTTATGATATGATGGCTGGCATATAGATACGGGTTTATTGTTTTAATTTAATATTTTTCAATTTATAATATACAGAAAAAAGGAGACTGAAAAATGTGATGCCTCCTTGTGCAAAAAAAACAGATTGCCTGCCACACATATTATGTCAGCAACTTTCTTCTTCGATTGTATTATATATATATCGTTAGCTCAGCTTTTTTAATGCTCCCATAACTCAATAAAAATATTGCGCCCTTTCTATCTGTTGGTTGCAGTATTCTATACGACGTGTGTACGTAATCTGTTCAAATCTAATTTAAATTTTTCACCTATATGTTTCGCCGCCTCGCACTTTTTATTTAAAAATAATTTTTTTGCCTATTTTGGTTTAAATATTTAGCATTTTTTTCTATAAATTTTATTATTTTTATATTTATGTAAATGTACGAAATATTGATTGAGGGAATGAAGGCGAAAAAAGGAGCAAAGCCAACGAAATAAAAAAAAATGCAAATAAACCTTCTTAAGTTAAAACACTAAAGGGTATAAGAAGGAAAAAATCCTTATACGTTGGAAGCGAAAAAAATATTTTATGTGATTCATGAAAAGTTGTATATTATAAAATATAGAATGTGAGATGGGGGAGTTGTAAGATTTTTTACATGCGTTGTGTGTAAGTTTTACCGCAACTCATCTTATATATTTGCCAGGACGCATGTTAAAGTATGTAAACTTTTTCGTGTAATATAAAATTTTAGTTACGAAAATTTATATTTTAATTTTTTTTAAAGTAAATACATATTTTTTGTATATTATATAGTACAAACATTTGTTACTACTGACACATAATGTGTGGATATTTTATTTTGGATTTACGTCAAAAAAAATTTTATTGCTACATTTCGGCGTTAACTTATATGAAAAATGTATTCTATTCTGCTTAGTTATGATGTTGTGAGTTTTTCGATTTTGCCGAAAAGGTAACATGACATAACACACAAAAGAAGCTTTTTTTTATAATATTTTCTAGTGATTTTAAGCTTGAAAATTCTTGGGCGAGATAATATTGCATAACACCCAAAATACCGTCCAAAAGCTCTACCAAGCTTTTTTCTAGTACTAAAATTGACATAGTATCAAAAATAAAAACTCATCACTTTGTTTATTATTTTAGAAGGAATATTTTATAAATTCTTAGAGACATTTAGCAAAGACACAACCAATAAATAAATTTTCGTGTGATATTAGCGGTTTTAAGATTGTTAAAGCTTTTGAGCGTTCTGCCTTTGCATACTACGTCATGTTGGGCATTATGTCTGTTTTAAAATTAGAGTTTAATAAATATATTTTGGTTCTTATGTCTAACCTAACCTTTAACCTTTTGAGATTTATATCCCCACTCGTATTTTTAAATTTTTTCAAATTTCATAAAATTACAATACTTTTCTATAATCGCCAAAAAAGCCAAATTTTACAACAAAACGCAATAATCTATTTACTTTTTAATTAAAAAAGGATTTTATAAAAGTTTTTTGCTTAGATCGGTTTAGTGGTATTATTCCGTTGGCTGTGTTGTGTGCGGTGTGCTTTGTCCTGGAAAAACCATTTTCATTTTTTCTGCCATTTGGGTCGAGGTTAACAAATTTCTATTTGTTGCTTTGAGATTTTATTATTATTTAATAAAGAATTTTTGGCTTTTATCTATAAAATTATAAAACTCTTAAATGAATATTTTATTAGATTAAAAAAACACCATATAGATAATTTTTACCATGTCTAAAAACTTTTTTAGTTTTAACGATATTGGCCCAAATAATATGGATGCGTTTTTTTTGAACGATGTATATTTGTGTAAATTTTGCAGACTAAAATGTTTTAGTGGAGATGAAAATAAATCGTTAAACATTTTATAATTTATCTTTAAATAAATGTGGATAACTTTTTATGGGTTTTTTGCAAAAACTAAAGTTGGTCATAGAAAAATGTTTAGACTGCAAATAATTTTATTAATAAAAATATTTATTAATTTTCTTTTACTAGTTCAATAATTTTTTTAATACACATTAAGGTGATTAATAAAGACTAAAAATTAATTCCGTTTGAAAAATGAAAAAAAAAAACCCTAAAAGAAATTTAAAAAAAAAAATACTTCAACTTCTCGAAAAGTACTTTTGAAATTTTTAGATCCTTGATATTTGAATTGAGCCTGACTCGGGCCTCACTCTGGTATAAAAAGTGAGAAAAACCCTAAAAGAATTACAAAAAATCACGAAAAAAAATATTTCACTCTTTTTCACTTTAAAATGAGCCTAACCAATAGGCGCACTACGAAAACAGGAACATTTTTATTTAAAAAAAAAACCTTTTTTTACCTCCTACTGAATTCTGCTTACTTTTTGTTAAAATTTGTAGGTAAATGCACTGACAGTTTTAATTTATAAAAGAATATTCCTATAGTAAAAAATTGTTTGATAAAAGCCTGATCCTGTTTATAATTAAAGCATGATGCAGCTCCTCAATTTTTTCTTTATGGAAATCATTCAAATATTTGTTTTATAAATCAAAATTTTTAGTGCATTTATTTACCTTCAAATGTTAAAAAAAAAAGTAACAGGCGAGCAGA
>JANSTW010041361.1:2638-14444 GCA_027564275.1 Diadocidia ferruginosa | reverse complement strand
TCGATTTTTTAGGACAATAATTCATTTATTTCAAACGACGGCTTGGATTTATACTTTAAAATCATCTAGTCCTATTTAAAAAAATATTTATTAAAAGCAGCTGATCTCAAATTTTTGGAGATTATTTTTTTGAATAAATATTGACATTATACTGCTGATGATAAAGTAATACAAAGTATTTCATCAATTTTCAAAAATCCGTTAAAACTATCGCTTAAGCATAGAAGTTTGCCGCCAAAACAAATCGATGCCGCATTAAGTATAAGATACGGACAAAATGCCTTCTTATTTTCTGGCCAACATTATTGTAAATTAATGTCTAATAAATTTCATGTTGTGACTATGCTTCATCAAAAATTTCAGAGTTATCCTTAAATTGTAAGTTGAAATAATAAGATTTATATATTTATAAAATTCAATAAAAGCTATTTAACGTAGAAATAAGTAATACAAATATAAAAGACAACAAATTTCTAGTTTTAACTTTAAAAAAGAAAATGACAAACAACTACAAATTTTCTATCTTGTCTAGAAAAATAACTACAATAAATATCTGATACAATTAAAATTTGAGGTTTCCTTATTAGGTAGTAATTTTATTAAATCATAAAATTAAATCTTAAATAATAATAAGAGTTTTCATGCATTACGTTAAAACATTTTATAAAAGTGCGCAAAAAATGTATTTTTTCATTGACCATAATTTAAATTTTTTCAAAATATATTGGTTTAATTTATCCTACTAAGTCATTATTCACATACCTATTTAGGCTAAAATAGTATACAAATATGCCTAAATAGAATAAAAAATGAATTATATTTTAGATAATATAATTCTTAATATTCTTTATTTATTTAATGGTAGGTTAATTTCGACAAATTTGTCGCTTTTTACCGAGCTCAAAAACCTCTTCTATTCCCTGAAAAAATATAAGTTAATGTGATTTACTCAATAAAAATAAAATATAAACCTGTTTTAAGACTCCAAAATTAAAATCGATAAGACCTTGTTTTTCAAAATGATCTTCTTTAATAACGCAAACCAATGCCAAATACATATTGATTTGTCGTAAAAATATTATCTGTCTTGTCTTCAAAGCAATCATAGCAGATGAATCAGGATTAAAGCCAGTTAAGCGAAACTCGTTTCGATAACTGAAATTTTTAATAAAGATAACAAAGTGAACTAATAAAAAACTATTTTTTAAACGTAATGTTTTATTATTTAATAATAACGGGTTAATTAAAAGATAAAAACTTTTTAAAACATATACCCATATATAGAAGAAATATCAATAGTAACATCAATCATATCACAACAAAGTTCATAAGTAGCCATATCGACCGGCGAAGAATCTGTCGCTATATAAATTTTACTCGCTACATCAAACAAAAATGTTTTTTCCACATTTGATCCCTATAACGATAAGTTATTTTTAATATTAAAAATTCATAAGCATATTGTATTCGATATAAAAGAAAAAATTTTTTGTAGCAGCTTATTTAACATTACTTTAATATCTAAAATAAAACCAATAATTTTAAATGCGATATAAAATATAAACAAAACACAAAAATACATTTACTATTCTAATAAAATAACCTGATTAAAAATATCTAACAATGATTCAAGTGCAGGCAATTGTTTAATTAATTTTTGTATTACTTTGCTAAACGCTTCAAAAATAGAATGATCATAAATGCTGGTCATGTGATAAGTTATTCGAATCCCATCCATTCCTTGATCAGCCAACTCATCTTGAACTGTCTGGAATATTTTTCTATGTGTCTCAACTTTAATCTCTTCACTCAATCCATCGACCTTATGAACAAAGACCTAAAGCATAATACTTATATGTTAAAAATAACGTTTAATTTAGATCAAAGACAAAGTAAATAAAAAAATATAGAAAACTATGCTAAAATTACACAAAGTACACAACTATTTAAGCACAATAATATAATTATAATAAATTAGAGTAATTAAAAATAAAATTGCTATGAAATAACCTCAAATTTGATGTTTTTATTAATATTATGAGATCTGACAATAGAAGGAACCATTTTTTTCAATGCTTCATCATAATCGGCTTGTGCGTCAATTACAAAAAGTAAAGCTCCGCAACGAGAAAAAATTGAATTTGGATCAAATGATGCTTCAAATGGATCAACTTGACCCGGAAACTCAATTGTCTCAAAATTGATAAAAGAATCCGCAACCGCTAAATTATTTAATGCACAAAAAAAGCAAAATTATAAAAAAAGCTTACATTCATTAGTTACACGGGCAGTACTTTCAACAAAAAGTGTCTCATTTGGCGACATTTTTTGAAATACCACTTTCCTAATAGATGTTTTTCCGCTACGCTTCAATCCCATAATCACAATAGTTGGTCGATAACCAATAGAGCATTCAGTATCAGACTCGTCTTCATTAAGTCCATAATCATACTCTTCACCGTAGTATGCTTTTCCATCAGTCATTCTCTTTTTACAAAAATGTTAAAGCAACCACAAACTGCACAAAAATGCTACAGATAAAAGATAAAAAAATGTAATTATATTTCAAAGGTTTAAAAAAAAATATAGTTCTATAAAGTTATTATTGGCAAAATGTTTTTTAAATTTATGTTTTACGCGCTCTTAAGTTTTTGCCTATTTGTAAAATTCTTTTTGTTTAGAGTCGTTTTTTTTTGGCAGGAAATTTTTTCTGAATTTAGGTAAGCTTTTTTTGCTAATACTTCTAATTTGACTAGTTTATAATTTCTAAACTTTTAGTAGAATTGTATTTTTATGATGACTACTACTATTCCTGGCTCTTTGGTTAATAAAACTAAGAAGCATTTCTTGGGTATGCCTGCTCCGGCTGGTTATGTGGCTGGAGTAGGGCGCGGTGCTACTGGATTTACTACTCGATCTGATATTGGTCCAGCCAGGGACACTGCTGATTTTCCTATGGAAGAGGCGGCTGCTGCTACTGCTGCTCCAGCACCTGCTGCTGCCTCTGCTCCTGCTCCTGCTTCTGCTGGACCACCTCCTGTAAAAAAAGCACGTGGTGAAGATGAGGAAGAAGGTGAGGCCGAGGACTTAAATGATGCTAATTATGATGAAGTTTGTTTTTTTCGAAATAATGCTAAATTTGATAATAGAAATTTAGTTTGAAGGATATGGTGGGAGTTTATTTTCAAAAGATCCGTACGACAAAGATGACGAAGAAGCTGATGAGATATATCATGCTGTTGATATGAGACAAGATGAACGGCGAAAAGATTATCGGTATTTGTTTATTGAAGTCCTTATAAAAATATTTATATTTTGCAAAAGTATAGTTTTTGTATAAAAACATTAATTTATTGAGCAATTTTTTTAGAGACCGAAAATATAAAAAAGCAGTTGAACAGTATAGGAGAGAACGTCCGAAAATTCAACAACAGTTTAGTGATTTGAAGCGTACTTTGGCTGACGTTACTGAAGAAGAATGGGCTTCTATCCCTGAAGTAGGTGACATTCGAAACAAAGCTAAACGCAATCCTCGCGGAGAAGTGTATGCTTTTATTTTAAATTTATTATAGTGTCAAATGATGATAAATTAATTTACATGATGCAAAGTATAAAGTGGTACGGAATAACCAAGAATGGCAGGTTGTTTTGAGTTTTTGAAGATAAAAGTAAATTTGGGTATTATGATTTACTAAATGTTGCGCAAGTGAATAGCGATGTTTGTTTTATGATATCCTACATGTTTTAAAATAATCTTTAATTAATTTTGTCTAGATAGACTATTTTAAATGATTACTCAGTTTTCAATCTGATGACACAATAATATTCTTTTTAATGTACTTATAAATGTACCAAGTAAAACTGAAATATTTTTAGATTTACTCCTGTTCCGGATTCTTTAATTGCATCAATGGCTTCGTATGGACAAATGGGTAATGTGTTAAGTTCATCTGTTCAAAGTGGAATGCAATCTACGTTGTCTGGTTTTCAGTCGACTTTTGGTAGTGGTTTGATGTCAACATTGGGAGGATTTCAATCTACACTAAATGGTGGAATGAGTTCTGGCTGGAAGACTGGAACGAGTACTGGCATATCTACGGATTTGGATTTGAGGAAGATTGGTCAAGCAAGAAATCAAATTATGGACATGCGTTTAAATCAAGTATACTAATATTACAGCATTTTATTTTGTTTATTAAAATCAAATGATGAATTAGTAAAAGGTTTGAATGGCGGTATTTTGTGTACAACAGTTTTAGCTGTACTAGATTGTTTTTTACAGATTATTATTGCAATTAGGCTACATTATATATATTGGAAAACTTTTATGGCGAGTTATTTAAAGTTTTAATATTTGCTAGTTGGTGTTTTTCAACATTTTATTCTATATTTGCCTAATATGCTCTTTTGCTGTTGTATTGCAAGACAAAAATGCTTGTTATAATGATCAAAATTCGCAATCTGATGATTTTTAAATACTGTTTTGGTTGCAGTTGGATATTGATAGTTGGATCTGATAATTAACTAGTTTAGGTGTCTGATTCTATAACTGGTCAAACAGTTGTGGACCCAAAAGGATATTTAACAGATCTTCAATCCATGATTCCTCAACATAATTCTAATGTGCAGGATATTAAAAAAGCAAGAATGTTGTTTAAGTCTGTCAGAGAAACAAATCCTAAACTTCCTCAGGGTACTTATTTAATGTTAATTGTTTTTTTCTATCTATGTTTTTTTAGCATGGATTGCATCAGCTACTTTAGAGCAAACAGTAGGCAAATTACAGGTAGCTCGTAACTTAATAATGGAAGGTTGTGAAAAAAACAATAAATCTGAAGATTTGTGGCTTGAAGCTATTCGTCTTCATCCTCCAGATGTTGCAAAGACTATTGGTATCCTTTTTTGTTTGTTATGTTATTAAGTTTCTAATTTTTAGTTGCAAATGCTGTACGGTTTTTGCCTCAATCGGTTCGAATTTGGATGAAAGCAGCCGATTTAGAAATCGATAAAAAAGGAAAACGAAAAGTTTTGCGCAAAGCTCTTGAAAATATACCTCATTCTGTAAGGTTATGGAAAGCGGCTGTTGATTTAGAAGATGAGGAAGACGCGCGTCAATTGTTAACTCGTGCCGTTGAGTGTTGCAGTACGAGTACCGAATTATGGTTAGCGTTGGCTCGCCTTGAAACTTACGATAACGCAAGAAAAGTGTTAAATAAAGCACGTGAAAATATCCCTACTGAACGACAGATTTGGATTAGTGCTGCTAGATTGGAGGAAACTCGAGGAGATACCACTAAGATAATAAAGCTTATTGAGAGAGCGTTAACTTCTTTATCTTTTGCTCAGGTGGAAATAAATAGGAAACAATGGCTTGAAGATGCTATTGATGCAGAACGAGCAAACTGTCCATTGACTGCAAAAGCAATTATGTAAGAATTACAAATTATTTTTTTCAAAATTTATTTTTTATTTTTAGCAAAAATGTTATGGGTAATGGTGTTGAAGAGGAGGATCGAAGACATACTTGGGTAGAAGATGCGGAATGGTTTACTAATGAGCGGGCATATGAATGTGCGCGAGCAATCTATAATTTTGCTTTAGAAGAATTTTCTACTAAAAAAAGTCTGTGGAAGCGTGCTGCTGTTTTCGAAAAAGAACACGGCACAGTTGATCGGTATGAGGATCTTTTAGATCGTGCAACACAGACATGTCCTCGTGTAGAAGATTTATGGTTAATGTATGCTAAGTCGAGATGGAATCAAAACGATGTGGATGGATGTCGACGTATTTTAGCAAAGGCTTTTAGCAATAATCCAAATTCTCAAGACATTTGGATGGCTGCCGTCAAATTAGAATCAGAGAATGAAGAGTTTGAACGTGCAAGATTACTTTTAACTAAAGCTCGCAAATCAGCACCGTCTCCTCGTTTTTGGATGAAATCGGCTCGATTGGAGTGGTGTTTAGATGAATTAGAGGAAGCTATCTTGTTTCTTCAAGAGGGCATTAAGTTGTATTCGGATTTTGAGAAATTTTACATGATGCTTGGTCAGATTTACACCCAACAGCAAAAGTTTGAAGATGCACATCGTTCTTATACAACTGGAGTCCGTATTAATCCTCATAGTATTCCTCTTTGGTTGTTATTAGTTCGTTTAGAAGAGACGCAATGTCGAGCAATTAAAGCGCGGTCTGAGCTGGATAAAGCTAGAACAAAAAATCCGAAGAATGATGAGCTTTGGTTGGAAGCAATTCGCATTGAGTTAAGAGCAGGTCAACGGGAGTTGGCAATGTCAATGTTGGCCAGAGCATTACGAGAGTGTGAACATTCTGGTAACGAATAATTATATTATAGCATATTTTAAGTTCCTGTTAATTTAATTATATTTTGTGTCAAATTTTCCAGGAAGATTGTGGGCGGAAGCAATTTTCTTAGAACAAAGTCATGGTCGTCGAACAAAGTCAGCAGATGCTTTAAGGAAGTGTGAGCACGATACACATGTACTTTTAGCTGTTGCAAAGCTATTTTGGTCAGAACGTAAAATTTCAAAAGCTAGAAATTGGTTTGATCGGACAGTAAAGGTAAATGAAGACTTTGGTGATGCATGGGCATATTACTTCAAGTTTGAAATGATTCATGGGACTTTGGTAATATTTGTTAAAATTTATGTAAACTTCTTATTATGTCTTCAAATTTTCTTTGATTATATCTTTTGTATTTGTTTAAAATAAGCAATAATTTAGACGGAACGTGAAGAAGTAAAACGACGTTGTATTTTAGCTGAGCCAAAACACGGCGAGCTTTGGCAATATTTTTCTAAGAATGTGAAACATTGGAGATGGAAAACTGGTGATATCCTTGAGCCTTTAGCCATTTCTCTACCAATTCCACGTTAATGCTTGCTAACATTTTACATTTGATAATTTCGAAAATATTGATTGTGTGTTTCTTTAACTAATTTCCTGTTTTTGTTATAATCATATTTTGTATGCAATAAATTTTAATTCATGGAGCTGTTTTATTATTTATTATTGACAGTTAATTTTCATATGTTTAATTTTTGCTTTCACATTAAATAAATTGTTTTTAAGCTTAAATATACTTTGTGTTTTCGCTTGTGACCAACTTGAAGTATTTTAGTAATTGAAAGAATTTAATATGGTTTCCAATTAAATTTATTGATATTCCGATCAAACATTTTTTGGTATATTGTTCTCAGGTTTCAATTGAATAGGATAAGCTATTTTTTAACTTTCACTCGACTCACTTTATCTTGATTAATAATATTCTTACAAAAATGTTTTAAGTTTTTTTGTCGAGTAAAATGAGTAGCCGATTTGCATTCTCCCTTAAGCAACTTGTCGTGAATAACGTCACATTACAATCCCAAATTCGTTTGCGTTCTAAAAAGGCGGTAGAGGCTGCAAAAGCACGAGAAGAAGCAGGACTTGAACCTATTGATGAGTGGGCATATAATCACATTGAGAAAAAAAATGGTCTCATTAAGCCATTTCACACTGTGGAGGAGCAGATTGCATACATGAACAGCGATGGTAAAATTTTTGAATTATAAACTGTTTCATATTTATGTCTGATTTACATAATCTCTCCATATTATTAAATTTTGCTTGCGTTACAGTAATTTTAATATGTATTACTATATTTTACTTTTAGTACTTTATTTATTTTTACAGCATTTTTTTAAATTGCTTGCTATATATTTTATTTTAGTTTTCAAACAGACTTATCAAGATCTTCCAATTTTTCGTTGGTATAGAAGAAATATTAAAGGTCAATTTAAATTTCAACCACCACCGCGTTTATTTTGTATTGATAAACATGGTCGTTTTAACCTTAATCATGCGTGTCCCGTCTGCCGAGACGAATATTTATTTTTCGACTATCGAGTTTGTTTCAATTATGTTTAAAACGTTTTTATAATTTTGTTTACATCAAAAAATTTCCTGAGCAGTAATCTTTGACTCATATAGCTTAAATGTTTATAGAATCCACAATTAATTGAAATGTTTTTGACGCCTGGGACAGATCAACCTGTTAATATATTTGTCTCCGGTCTTTGTCGAGAACAGTACATTTCGTTAAAGGCTCAGCTTTTAAAAGCGAAGGAATATGGTAAATTCTCCTACTTAAAAAGCTTTCTTCAAAAATTAAGAAAGAGCATATTTTTATAGGAACGATGCCATTTGCAGTTGAATTTCGTTATTTTAATTACAAAGAGTGGTACAAAAACTGGACCGAAGATTCAGATTTACTAGAAAATGAAAAGTTTAATCGAAATAATGTCTCCGTGGAAGATATTTATAATGATCCACAGGTGTTGTTTCCCACTCATAATCCTGATATAAACACTGATTGGGATGAATGGTGGCTTCGCCACGAAAAGTTTTCTAGGAAGATGAGATAAATTAAATACTTTTGTTTTTGTTAAATTTTTACGCGTGAATTCGTAGAAAATAAAATTTTATTTTATTTTACCAGGCCTAATTTTCGTAAGCAAGCCTTTTAGACTGAAAGTCTTTTTTATTGGTACGTCAAGCGGTCCCGTGGTCCACTTTTTTTCACTTACACGTTTTTTATCAGTGCATTATTTTATAAGTTATGCATTTTTATTGTTTGTACTATTTGTGCTAGGTTTTTGTTAGAACATCAAGAAACTTCAAAAACCTTATTTAATGTTTTAAACTTTTCACCCTTTTCTGTTTCTAGAAATTTTTGTCAAGGCTATAAATGGTTGCTAAGTTTTTTTACGTTGATTTGTTTTAGCATTCCGACACACACTGTATCGTGTGTAATTTGGCTTGTGAGTCAATCCGACACATGCAGTGCCATGAAAAAAAAAATACTATTCAAAACAAAATACAAACAGAAAAAAAATTAGAGGGATGAAATTTATTTTTCTTATACTGTTTCAATCCCACTTAGGACATTTTTTACAAAATTATAAACTTTTTGATAAAAGTTTTTTATTTTTGGGTACTTTTTAGAACTTATTAGCATTTTTATTCTTGATTTCAATTTTTTTTACGATAAACTTTCTAAAAAAAATGCAACAATTCCTAACAAACATATAACAATTTGAAATGTTTTTATTACTTGCACATTACTGAAACGACAGCTACTTAACTCATAACGCCCTAACCCCAATCTTGAATACATGAATTTAACCAATAAAATTCAGTTTTTTTTAAAATAATTTTTAACTTTAAAGAATTAAAAATTCTTTTTCATGTTGGACGAACTTATCTTTTAACACAAGGTAACAAGTCCGACTGAGGCCTTTTTTTTACGTATTACACATGGTGGAAAAAAAGAGAAAAAATTACGGTTTATACGAAACTGACAAAACAGCTGTTCGTGTAAATATACGTTAAAGCAATAAATTTTATTGTTTATCTTGCTATATAAAAAATCATAAAAAATTTTTAAATTTAGAGTTTATTAACGATCTTTTTGAAAGCAAGATAAACAAAAAAATTTATTGCAACTGTTAAAACATGTATTTACCTGAATAGTTATTTTGTATGAAATGTCTTGTATTTTATTTTTTTCCAGGAACAGTTTCTAAGTAATGCTTATTAGTTGTAGTTTCAGTAATGTTCATTAAATTTCTTGCAACTTCTTTTCTAAAGTCTATAATTGATATTCGAGCTTTCATTTGGTTATATAGCCACTATGTATTTACAATAAGTGTTTGATTAATAAGATGACAAATTAATCGTACATACCTGTAAAAATTAATATAAAAATAAATCTCTCTACAATTTAAATGTATTATTTTGTGCCATTTTGATGTTCGACGAAGGCAAATAAAAACATTTTGATGATACATCGACAAATTTGCCATTATTATAATCTACCATAATTTGTAGTTTTTTTTTCAACAAATGTCGCATCATGCATAGTTGATAGCATTATTACGTTACGTTTGTCACGAAAATTTATTATAACAATACCATTTTTATTTTGAGCTGCTTTAAATTCTGTTCTTTTTAATTTTTTAATCTTTTTAGTATTATTCAATTTTTTTTATAGTTTTAATATTGAAATTTAAATCATATGTTTTTTATACATAAAATCCTATAATAATTAAATAAATCCTTAATTTATGTTTAGAGGGTATTAGAAAACTTTGGTTAGAATCTGATTGCAATGTAATTAAAATTCGACGTAGACTTTTAAATGAATATTTTCCATTTGAACTTTCAACTGCTGTAAAAAAAACGGAACGTTTTACTTTTTGCAGAATGTATACTTTTTAGTTTTATTTTAGCGGCTTAAAAAATTTATATTTAAAAATTAAACTTTTTTTTATGGAAGTATTTATGGATGTATGTTAATGCTTTAAATATATTTACAAAAGGATTTCCTTTAGGAATTCAGTAGACAATCCTCCGCTACGACCACAGAACGTGACTAATAGTAATAATTTTGTAGAAGAAAATTTAGAAAATTTACGGTTTGATAATGAATACAATATTCGACAAGCAAAAGCTGCAGAACGTGAACATTGGCTAGTTGAGGTTTAAACTTTCTTGATAGTTAGTATTTTTTGAAGCATCTATAACTACATATTATGTGCAAATTTTTTATAATTATAAATAATAACTTAAATATTTTTATCTTAATTTAACTTATAAAAATATTAATAATAATAAATTAACAAGTTATTAGTTTTATCTATTTAATTAAAAGACGTTATTGTGGTTTTTTTAGACTCGTGCTGCACTCTTAAGCATTATGTCAAATATTGTACTTAATTGCGAAGATTCTTTAATGGCTGTTATTGAATTAGATGTTATATATTGGCAGATTATTCTTGTTTTACTTTCTAATCAAAAGTATTTAAAGATTCGAACATTTACTTTTACATTGCTAAAAAATTTTTTTGTAAGCACTTAATTTATATTTTATGTAAATTGGTAATTTAAAGTAACAGTGTTTTGTTATTTATTAAAATTTTAGCTTCGTTGTTCACCTAGTCATCGAAATTCTTTTGTAATGAAGCAAGGTTTTTTACTCTTGAGTATTGAATTGAAAAAAGCACCGGTAAATAGCACAATTGCTGATGCACTTTTTTCGTTGGCTTGCGGAGAGCATGTTTTTATTTGTGATGGGTAATAATCCATTTTTATTAGCACCAAATTTTTTATAAACATTTTTTTATTATTATACTTATTTTATAATTAAATAACTCTTCCAATCTTTTCTTTATGGAAATTATTACTAATATAAATTTATTAATTTATAGATTAGATAGCTTACATTTGGAAAAAATTGTTTACGACCCATTTAAGCTTTCTTCATTTTATGCACTGTATTCGTTACTAGAGGAATCAATTTATGATTTATCATTGTTTTGGAGTGTTTGTTCAACACTTCAAAAAGTTTGTAACAATTTTTTTATACTTAAATTGAATGATTTTTTTAATGGGTTGGACTAAAATGTTAGTTTTAAATGTTATAGATACAATGAATTTACATATTGTGTTTATTCTTTCTATGTTTAATATGAAAGGTATTATAAAAAAAAGGAAAGGTATTATATAAACTATTTTTAAAACAAATAGTCTATTTTACTTATTATGCAATTAAGTGAGCAAATATTTGTAAGTATAAATTAATTTTTAGATGTTCATGGCAGAAAATGCTCCTCGTCGAACAATGCTTGAAAGCGGTTTGGTAAGCACAATGATGAATGCTTTTTGGAAAATTTGTTTTTCTGAAAAGTGGTAATTATTTATTTAAATTGGTTTATTTAGTTTAAATTTTTATAGTCTTCAACAATAA
>JANSTW010041350.1:0-14444 GCA_027564275.1 Diadocidia ferruginosa | reverse complement strand
TGCACATGGATGGTCAAACCTTTTCTTCCAGCAAACAACTTTTTTTTAGAATTTCGAAAACCCAGGAGCTCTTTGATCTCCGTGACAGCTATCTGAGCCAAGTTAGTAAGTATGTAATTCCCCAGAAAACGATGTCTCAATCTACTGAGAGCACAAATGAATGATGATCTCCGGTCTATTCACATCACAACAACTGCGACAACTCACATTGTGTGGGATCCCCAACCTAGCCGCATAGACCCCAACTGGCCCAGTGGACAGAGACAACCGCACCCAATCGAGAGATGTATAAACGATATACAGACTCATAAGTGCGTCATAAGTCAACTAAATGCAAGAAATGCACTTTAAAGCGAACCATTTCTATGTTCAAGTAAGAAAGAACTTCCCAAGCAAGATTAATTGCCGTACAGAGCTGATCCAAGTCTGGCCAGTTCATCCGCACGATCATTTCCAGCGATACAACTATGACCAGAAAACCCAAACAAGAGTTGCGTCATAGAGATCACCAATCGCTGACAATTCCGCATGGCATTGTGTAACCAATTTTGAGCTAATAATCGAAGATCCAAGAACTAAAATTGCAGCTTGACTGTCTACGACTACTTATAGCCAAATTCTGCAATGAGCATCGCTTGCTCTCACCCGCTTACATGCCAGCAAGATCGCAAGCACTTCTGCCTGAAAGACAGTCGCCAATAAGTTTGGGAGTCTGATTGATTCCGATATGTTGAGCGTTTAACAGAAAATACCGGAACCAACCTCACCGTTCTGCTTCGAGCCATCAGTATTAGTAAAAATTTGCGAGTGGACAACTGTGTCGATGTTTTTGGTACCAGCCAATCAGCACGCTTGTTGTTGGTACCATTTCATATATACAAATTGTTGTAAATTCGAGTTGTCTACTCTCTATCAAAACAGCCTTGTTTATATAGTATGGGCCGTGAAAGTGAGGTTAAGTTTACACAAAATACCGAAATAACCAAAATTATTTACGCTTAGCATATAAATTTCATAGTTTTTACCGAAATTATCCCATTTATATAATGATAAATATAAGAAATTAAAAAATCTTACCTTAAAATTGGATTAAAAGTTATGCAAGCCAACCCAAGCAACGGAACTTTGTGCATTTGTACATGGAGCAGAAGAAGCGTAAACTCGTTGGCAGAAATCTCCTCGTTAAACAATTATCCACACAAAACTTTCGGCCCATTTCATTTACCATTTATTTGGCAACACAATAAACAACTTTTACCAAGAAACTTTTCACTTTTTCCAAATAATAACAATAATTTAAACAGCTGCGGACATTCCCGTGTCGATAAAACAGACGCCATCCAGTCTCATAAAAGAATAATGGCCGCCGCTCTGATGACGTCATAATTATATAGAAAAGCAAAATAGCCTAGTACAAAAGTACCAAATAACCACCAACAGGTGGCAGCCGTGTAGCGCCGTAGCGCTGAAGAGCTGTGCGCCGATGATGCAAAAAAACATCGAATAGCCCGATAAAAACATCGAATATAATTTAACAGTGTAAATAAATGTCACTGCAATTTCGAGCCGAATTGCCGCCCTGTGTATAAATATACCGCCAGCATTGTTTTGTGCGTGCGATTTTTTTTAGTTTAATTGCCAATTTTCTCTGTTATTAATTAAATAAAAACCGAATACAACAGCCACAATTGAATGTGCTGAGCATAGGTGTAAATTGTTTGGTCCAAAAATTGATGCCTAAAATAGCTAAACAGCCGTTTAAAGTAGAGGTGAGAAAATATTGTTGCGAAGAAGCTTGCTGCAGCGACGATATGGACGAGTCGATGCCGCTGCCTTTGGGTATTGGTCCGAGCGCGGACCAATAATATTTGAATTTTTTTAAATTTTTAGTGGTTTTTGTCTAATTTCGTTTTAATTTTTCCAGAATGGAAGAAGAAACTTCAATAGTTTTCAATGATTTTTATGAATCAGAGGTGATTGTGGTTGAGGAGGTGACGGCGGAGCAGCAGGAATACCACCAGACTGGTTCACACGAATCGTTTGTGCTTCCAGATGATGGTTGCAGTCAAGAGGATGATGAAACTACCACATTTGAATATAACACGGATTTGGTGAGTGTAATTGTGGCTAGTTTGGTGATTAATTGATTATCAAATGACCCTCTTGCTTTGTAAAAAATATGTCTAAACTTTTACCAAATTTTTAGATCTCATACTCGCAGGTAAATGACACAACAAAGAACATTTCATATGATTACCACAACCAACAATCCGTCATTGATATTGGCCAGAACATTGTCATTAAGAATGAATGTGAGGATGAAAATAATGGTGAGAATGGCAACGATGATGATACCAGTAGCAGCACCATAACTACGTACACATTGACTGGAGGCGATGTACAAATTATTAGCAATGAACTACCATTGATACAGACAGATGAGGTGCAAGAATTTACGGAAATTTATCAAGGCGGTTCATTTGAGAATAAATTTGAGGGCAATGGCGTTGGAACAACCGTTTTCCTAGATCAACATGGCAATTTTCAACCGTTTAGAATAGTGGCAGGAAAAGCTGTGTCAAAATTGAATGGAAATCGGCAGAGCAATTCGGATGCCATCAAGAAGACATACAAATGTAATGTTTGCAGTGCAACATTCGATCGATCATATCATTTGAAAAGACACAATTTCATTGGTGTCCATCAACAGGTGGCGGCCAACAAACCGGTAGTACGACTAAACGGAATCGCAATAAAAACGACAACACCACAACGTCCTCCACCCAAACCGTCGACGACACCGAACACGTCCAGCCCCCCGAGTAACGTAACCGTTCACAATAATCTTATGTACAAGGAAAAATGGTACAAAATTAACGATGTCACAATTGGTGACTCGGTTTATCACATTTGCTCCTTTTGCAATGAGATCTTTGCCGATCTAATTGGCCTGGACGAGCACCTACAGAACCACAATCTCGTGACGTTCGAGCACAAGTGTGAGCTGTGCGATCGTTTCTTTCAAAATAGACAATTTCTTAAAAATCACGTTCACGGTCATTGTGCCATCCGGAATCACCACAGATGTACGATCTGTGAGCGAACCTTTTACACACCCCAAATGCTAGCGAATCACCGATCCCATCACACGCTGTCCGAGCGTGAAGAAATACCCGTCACTTGCAAGCAATGCAGTCAATCATTTCTTAATCACAATCTGCTGTTGTCGCATCAGTATTTGCACAATAACGAGAAACCATTCAAATGTCAATTGTGTGCTAGTCAATTTATCCATTTAACCATTTTAGTCAAACACAAGAAAAGCGATTTAATGTGTAAAAATATCCAAGCCATTCAGGGACTGAATAGTTGATAATTTTCACGTTTTTCTTTTTCTAAAACCCTTCAAGGATTAGTTGCTCGCACGCTTCTGGATTAGAGACAAAGGACATAACCGCGCAGGCTATTCGTTTATTATTTGTAATAAATGAGTAGTGTGTATGCCACAACTCTATTTTAAAATTTAATTTGATTATTTAAGACTCTTTAGTCTGAATCAATAAATCAAAAAGTTTAATTTGTTAATTTTCAAATTAAATTTGCTTTTATCCCGTTAAAACAAAACCTCTTCCTTACCTCTTGCAAAAAGCCTTTTGGAAACAGAAACTATTTTCGTTTTTTTATCATTGCAGGGTGGTGTTTTTATTTGTTAGAATTGTAATAGTTACAGAAACACTCGTAGAACGACAGTGGCGCTGGCAGCACGCATTCTATGATGTGTTTCCTGTATAAATTTCGAGGTATTGTTACCCAAGAACAAATACTATTAACTCAAGACTAATAATAATTTGAGTGTAAAATTAGATAGATTTATGTATCTACACTCTCTCTGCTTTCAGTTATATTATGACACCACCCCTGCAATCCCCTTTGCTACGATTTTTTTTTAACTTATTTTAAAGTATTTTCTTATTCTTTCAACGTTAATTTTTTATATTTAGTGTTTTAAATTTAGTTATTTTTAGATATATGTAAACTCCCCCCCTACATCCCTCATCATCTGCCTAGATCCTCTCTACTTTTTATATATAAAAATGTAAAATATATTTTTTTGTAAAATATAATAAGAAAAAAATGTGTTAAATATGCGGTGTGCCCCCCACCCATATATAGATATTATATATTTGTAGTAACTATAATGTAAAAACAAATCAAATTTTGGGGTATAACTTAAGGAGCTACCCCGTGAAAAAATTAATAAAAATTCTCTGGAAAAAAAATAATTTTTAGATTTAAATTTTGAGGGTGTGTGGTGTACACATTTCTTCCAGTGCTTCAATCGAAGGGGAAATCATTTACGGAAATCATTGGACAAAATATTTCGGAAATCTCAGAAATCATGGAACAACATTTTTTGAGCCCCTTTTTGCTTTCAAACCACACAAATGTTTTGCCGAATAATTGTTTAAATCAATTTTACGGCTTAACAGAACGAGATATCGAGAAACAGACAACGGCATTGTATTTCTCGAAAGATTCTACAGTAAATAGGTTTCGTGTCTGCCCCTTAACTCTTCGTTTTCTTAGAAATCTCTCGGAAAAATACTTTAGGGATCTTTAGATCGCGAAAGTATTTTTAAAAGATGCGCACTGTTTTCCCCTTTAAAATGAGTCCATGAACATGTCGCTACGACAACGGGAACATTTTTAAATTTGCAAAAAACTAAATTAGACTTCCTACTACTTCTGCTCGCCTGTTACTTTTTGCGATTATCTGGTACAAAAAATTCGCTTTCAAACCATACAAATGTTTTTTTCGGTTTTCATTCAAATTTTCCAGCTAAACGGAGTGGAATAGCGTATCACGGACAACGGTATTTTAAAGCGAGAGACAGTGCGCTTCTTTTAAAAATATTTTTACAATGATCTAAAGACTGTCAAGGTATTTTCCAAGAAATCAAAAAATGGGGAAAACAAGTAGCAGATTTCCTGTAGAATCGTACGAGGATTACAATGCCTTTGTCCCTATCTCGATATCTCGTTTCGTTCAGTCGTTAAATTGATTTAAAAATTATTGGAGAAAACATTTGTATGGTTTAAAATCGTTTTTTTAGAACAAAAAATCTCAAAAAGTAACAGGCGAGCAGAAGGTAGCAAGAAGTAAAATTTAGTTTTTTGCTAATTTAAAAAATGTTCCCGTTGTCGCAGCGACATGTTCATGGGCTCATTTAAAAGGGGAAAATAGTGCGCATCTTTTAAAAATACTTTCGCAACAATCTACAGATCCCCAAAGTATTTTTTTGGGAGTTTTCCAAGAATACGAAGAGTTATGGGGCAAAAAAGTAGCCTATTTCCTGTAAATTCTGCTACTTTCCTACAGAAAAATACTTTCGCAACGATCTAAAGATCTCCAAAGTATTTTTTTCCGGAAGTGATACAAGATCTATTAAAATTAAATAATTTTGATCTAAAAAATCGCAGCGCATACGATATATATACCAAAGAATTGTTTCTATACTCAACCAAATTGATATCCTTGAATTTTCAGGCGAAGCCCTTAAAAGCGGCAATTAAATATTTCTTTTATAATATAAGTAATTTCAATTGAAATCTGCTCAATCTCATGAATTTTTTATTTTCTTATTTTTATGTCTTATAATTAATACTTATAATTGTAAATGTGATGAATAACAAATAAAGTCACAAATGTGTACGTTTTTTTTGACGTAATTTAAATTTAATAATAACTGACGTAATTAATTGATTATTTATAATAATGGAAAAACATTATGAAATTCATCAGGTTTCTCTTAACAATTAATAATATTTAAATGATTAAATGTTTAATTGCAGGCACTACAATTCTTTTGCGGTAAAAAAAATTGTTGCCACTAATTTTTAGTTATTTCAAATTATTAAATTAAATTAATTAATTATTTTAAAAAAATATTAAAGTTCTTTAGGCTCTCATCTTGCGAGCCTAAAAGATCTATAAAAATAATCTATTATAATTTTTACAGTCATTTGTTTTATATTATCAGGCTCGCTCAGATAACAGTAGAGAACCTTCGAATTAGTTCAAAAATAATCCCATAAATTATTCGACAGTAGGCGTCGTCACCTCACTAGAAGCAACATTAAAATGTACCAACAAAATGTGATTTTCCAGACATTGAGCATTTCGGTACATTTTGGGACAGTTCGGACATTTGTTGGCGTGTGTTTTCAAATGTTTCAAGAGCAAATTTTTCTCATGGAAACGTTCATTACAGAGCCGGCACAGAAATCGTGTTCGCTTCAGAAGCTGCGGTTTACGATCCGCTTTTATTTCCGGTTTTTTAATTTCCTTTTTTATTTCCGGTTCAGTTTCCTTTTTTATTTCCGGTTTACTTTCCGGTATATACGATTTCATATTCGGTCGTTTCGACTTTTTCGGATGACAGGCAATAATGTGATTGGTCAATCCAATCGCTTTGGCAAATTGCTCAGGGCACACATTACATTTGTGAGGAGTTTTATCGACACAAGTGAGCCGATGCACTTGGAGTGAAGGAAAACTTTCATTGCAAACTTTGCACATTTGCAACCGTTGTCGAGTGGTCTGCCGTTTTACTTTTGTAAAAATTCGTTTTCTTCTCGATTTAAATATTGGATTTTTGGCCGATGTTGGTGGTGGTGCGATGGTTATTTGTGCCAATTTAGCCGGTCTTAAATAACATCGTTCCTGTTCGTGCGCTCTAACGAAAAATAAACTTTTGTACGATCGATTACAGTACGAACATTTGTGATTTTTTGATTTTCGGACTCTAATCGCCCCGACACCCTGTGCCTTTTCGCCCACTTCATTTTCTGAGTCTGTGTCTGACTTTTCTTGTTTTATTGTAACATCTGTAACGGGTGCGCTTGCGTCACCAGACTTATTAAGCCAAAAATTCGAAAAACACATTGGCGTAACCCAGCGATGAGCTTCCAGTGCTGTAGGGTTGGGAAAAGTGATCTTACATGTGGGACAATCAACCTCATTTAATGGTTCTAGTACAATTCCTTTGACCACCTTTTTGCTAACCGCTGCCACAGGAGCGGGTGGCGTATCTTCTTCCAATGTTTTTATCGAAAATAACATGTCGCCGGTTTTGATTATCTCGTCCACGGGTTCTACAGCTGCTGTGACTGTGGGCACAGTAGGCATGACTATATGTCGAAATACCGGCGCAAACGGGGGCGTTGAAATTGTGGAAATTTGTACAATTGAATCGTTGCAGTCCATTAACTGCTTCTGATCAGAAGGTGTAACCGGTGGCTTAGTTTCGGTTGGTTTTGTTTTGTATTTATGCAACCCAACGAATAGATGTCGTTTCAATTTGTAACTTTTGTCAAACGTTTCATAGCAAAGACTACAAGTGTGCTGCTCTACCCATTTTGCTGGGTTTGTTCTTGTCGTTAAACTACCACAAGGTCTACCCCGTTTTATTATTTTTTTTACTATTGCCGGTTTCGGTAGTTTCGTTAACGACGCATCCTCGTCACTATTTGAAAATCCCTTAAATGGAAGGTCCTCAAGTTGGTCGGATGTGGACTTTGCCTGAAAAAAATTTAAAATTAGAAAAAAAAGTCAAATAAGTCAAAATTCACTTTGGAGCAAAGGGCGTAACCAGACAGAGAGTAAAAAATTATTAAATTTCGTCCCTCGCTTAATTGCAGTAAAGGACAATGAAAACTGTTGAAACCACTAGGTCTACCTTTAATTAAGTTCCTGAATTAAGTTTAAGGAAAAATGAACTTCAAAGATCACTCTATCTCTAGTTTGGAAGCCTAATTGATGTCGATATATTGATGAGTACTCAACAGAAAATAACGGAATCAACTCCGCAATCCTCTTTGAACCTTTACTATGACGGTTCAAAGAGGATTGTGGAGTTGGCTCACCAATTCCAGTTCAGGTTGACATTTGGTATAACAATTTCCTTGTATTAGAAATATTCTTAGCTGGTGAAAGAATAAAGGCTATCAGACCAGTAAACAGATTATACCTAATTCTAACAGCTCTACAACTAGCCCTGCATTTAATATAGTGGCAACAAATGTGTGAAAACCGTCTAATTAACTTTGTTCCTTCCAATATATACATGTTCCTAAATCCCCTTTGGTACCAAGAAAGTCTTTTTGAAGTCTTTAGAGAGTTCAGCTTGGAAGTCTCTTTTTAATTTTAACCAAAAGACTTAAGACTTTTATTTAATATATATATAATATAATATAAATATGTTTGAAGAGACTAAATTAGAATTAAGCGGAAGGTCTTGGACATTTTATTGTCCATCGATGCTTTGATATTCACCTCATCATCAGCTGCGACGACGCTTTTGTTTTGGTCCGCGGGTAACATCTCAACTGCTGGTAAACTATCCGGTTGATTTGCAGTAATCTGCTCAGTACTTGGTTTGTCGCTAACTTGATTGTAGATAACGGTTGTCGGAACGTCTAGTTCAATATCGTTAACATAATCCGGTAATAATTGTTCCTTTTTTATGGAAACAGTCACTTCGCTGACCTCAAACGTTTCGGTGGGTTCTAGAGGGCCGACTTCAAACGGTATGTCCATACGAACACAAGAACCTTTTTTTCTAACAGTTTTAGGCTTAACGGTTTTAGGCTTAACGGCTTTAGGCTGAGCAACTTTATACATAACAGCTTTTGGTGCAGCTACCAATGGAAGTTCTGGATTATACAGAAGCTCTGTTGTGCTGTGCGCAACCGTTTGCTGTTGTTCCTGCAAACGTTTATGTTCCTCTGCTATTTTAGCTTCCTCTCTCATCAGTCTGATGTACTCATTTTGATAGTTAACACGTCGATCCACCTCCAAGCGTATCCTTTTATTGGAATTTTCAATACCCTCTACATCCTTAGCCGACAGATTTCCCTGTACGTTTGATATTCGAAGAGGTTGTACGGATCCTTGAACATCAACGATCCGAATGTCGTCGATAGAAGAAGGTTTTTTTGGGGCACCTCCGTACACCTTTAATATTTTAGGCTGTTGATCAGGAGGGCCGAAATTTGTAGCCGGATCATTTCCCTGCACGTTAGCGGTCCGAATTTCCCCGTCCGAACTTCTTTTTTGGGCATTTATTTCGGCCACATTAAAAACACGAATTGGATCCTTTTTTCTTCCGTTTAAGCTGCTTGAGATCCCGATTGGTATGGCGGCTTCATTAAACGAACCCTGAACGCTATAAATTCGAAATGGCATGTCGGCATTTTCAACGGACAAATTCGGTGCAATTTTAAACGAAACCTCAGTTGGCTTCAGGACGTTTGAGGCAATGCGTACGGAATTGTCGATACTATTGCTGATGGTTGGCATATTTAATAGCGGAATAGATTCAATTGACTGTGGACTTTGCGATTGATGATTTAAAATTTTATTAGTTTCATTAGTAAGCCGCCGTCCCAGCTGGTCAATTCGTGGTGGAGCCACCGGCAGTTTTTGAGGTGGCGCCGGCAATTTTTGAGGTGGAGAAGTTATTATTCGCTCAGTCCCATTCTCTGTCCAAATTTCCGTTAGTTTTGTGTCTATTCCTGGCTTCTTTTTGCGTATAAATCTAACATTAAACTGGGGGTTTTGTGAAGATGGTGCGACTCGAAAGACTCCGGCTCGTTTTGCCGCAAGTGGTGGTAGCGGGCCAACGACTGGCGGATCATCACTCAATATACATTCTTCTTCGGTAACTGCAGCTCGTATTATGCCCGTTTTTGCAGCATTTTTTACAAAAATTACATTTTTCTCATCGTTTGCAGTTTTTGGAATAAATTTCGCAGGACTTGCTTTGTTCGGCGGCGGTGGTGGTGGCGAAATTTCAGTCTGCGTTTGTTTCGGTTGATGTAATGCCTCTTTCATTTTAGCCAAATATTCATTTAGATTTTGTCCATAAGAGTCTTCAGCATCAACCGTCGATTCCGTTTCATCCTTTGTCACCGTATTCGGAACCTTTGAGATTGTTGTGCCGGCAATGTATGATGGACCCTCCGAGCTCAGTTCTAACCGTTTCGTTGGCTGCTGGTCGGGCAGTTTGATTCTTTTCAAAAACATTTTGCCATCCTTGAAAAACTCTATTACTTTGGTTCCTTGCTGCGGTATCATAGTTGACATGTCCATTGGATTTGCAATGGCAACTTCTGACTCTGGAGCTGGATCGACGTGTGGTACATCTAGTTTTAAATTATCTGATTCCATCAACGGCGGTTGAGTCATTAATTTGGTCTTAATTGTCGTATCATCTGTCTCTTTGGGATCTGCTGAATTTGAAGCCTGCAGTTTCTGTTGTTTCAATTGGGATTTGCCATAAGTTATCGGTAATTTGACGGGGGTATTTTTATCATCTATCTCTTTATCAGGAGAAATTGGGTTTTTGAGTAGTTTTTCGACCGCTTTTTTGACGACATTATTTGTGTTTTTCTGCATTATTGAATTAATATCGATCAACGTTACAGATTGCTTTGCCACGGATTCGTCATCCGACTCATCCGACACTTCTAAGTCAATCAATACTTCTGGTTTTAATGGTTTTTTTTGTTTAGTCGCATTCGGTTTATCCTTTTTCAATATGAGAGGTTTAGTTGTGAATTTTGCAGGCAGTTTTGCTGTTAGTTTAGCGACAAGCTTGGGATTACTTTTCTCCACCGTTTCCATTTGAGGTTTTTCTGAAATCCATTTTATTTGCGTCTTCTCAGCTGTTGTGGGCTTTATTGCCATCTTCAACTTATTATTTGTCGTCTTTCCGCCACTATTATCCTTCGACTCGATAACAACTGGTGAGGATCCGACGCTTTTTTGCAAAGCTGGTCGATCGGCTGATGGTTTGAGGGAGGATTTTGTTACGGATTTTACAGCAAAAGCTCGCACCGGTTTATCGGTGCATTCTTTAGATTCTATGGATTTTACAGTAAAAACTTGCACAGGGCTTTTTGTGGATCTTTTAGACTCTGTAGGTTTTAAAATTTGCTTAATAGACGGTTTTTTTGGTACGGATGGGCTTAACTGGAATGATTTTTTCGCTGGACCCAATGTTTTCCAAGCGCTTTTATCAGTTTGCCTTGCAACTTCAGGTTCTTTTGTCGGCAGTTTTAAAGCGGCAGGTTTTGGAGATGATTTTATTGCTGTACTAACAGCAGATTTTACCACCACTTCAGAGGTCTTTTTTACATCGGCCGATTTTACAGCGGCTTCTGGTTTTACAACTGTAGGTTTCGCAAAAGATTCTAGTTCTACAGTTTTTTCACTGCCCTGCACATAATCATCATCACTTTCATCGTCCAAGTGAATCGTATATATTCCATTTTCATCCAATTCAATTTCATCAGCAGTGGCATCATTATTACTGGTCTTGTCATCCACTTCATCAAAGTCTTCCAAAAATTCTTCCTAAAAACAAACCGCATGTTATTTGGAGGTGACGCGTATTAATTGCAAATTGCCCAATTTACCTCTAAATATTCTTCATCCATAAAGAAATTTTCATCTTCGACGGATGTTGCAGCAACAGTATCTACGGCAGCTGCAGAAACAGCAGTATCTGCAGCAACAACAGGGAGTTCCGTTTCAGTAGAATCCTGGAAAATTTTAAAGGTTTAAATTAAAATTAGTAATAGTTTCAATTAAAATGAGACTTTAAAACCAATTTCTTTTGAAATTTCATCCGCATATCTTAGAATTAAAAAAAAAACATTTGTAGGAAATTCGAGTGCTTTTCATGAAATTTCAATAAATTTAAAAAAAAATCGAGATTTTAAGAGATTTTGCGATGACATTTCAGAGATTTTGATGAAATTTCGAGAGATTTATTAGTTTTCATGATATGTTTCGATATTTTGAGAATTTGATAAATTTCGAGATATTTTCATGAAATTTCAAGAGATTTTTATAAAATTTTGAGATTTCCATGAAATTCTGAAAGATTTTGATGAAATTTCCAAAGATTTTGATAAAATTTCAAGAGATTTATATAAAATTTCTAGATTTTTATAATTTTTTTTAGATTTTTATGAAATTCCAAAAGATTTTGATGAAATTTCAAGAGATTTCTATATTTTCATGAAATTTCAAAAGAATTTGATGAAATTTATAATTTTATTTTATGCAAATCTAAGAAATTTTGATGTAATTCCAAAAAACTGCGATAAAATTCCAAAAGATTTCAATAAAAATAATAAAATAAAAATCAAAGATTCTCATAGAATTGCGATGAAATTCCTAGAGATTTGATGAAATTTTTAGAATTTGATGAAATTTTAGATTTCGAAGATAATCCAAAAATGTTGATAAAATTGAAAATTTTCTGAAAAAATAAAAAAAAAATCCAAAAGTTGAAACTATCTTAGAATAAAATAGAACTCCACTGATGACGGCAAATTAAAGTTCAGAAATATAACAGTCAAAAACTGATCGACTAAAACTGAGACGCCATATTTTTCTTTTTTAAATAAATAAGGTGATACTTCCTAATGTTTTAAAAAGATTTTACAAACCTTTGTATCGCTTTCAACAGGCGGGTCCTCTACTATATCAGCATCAGCAACTGTCTCTTCGACAGCAAATATTGTCGGCACAGAGCCCTTTTTAAGGCGACTTCGACAACTACCACGAATGAACAATTCATCGTCAAAATGTTTATAGCAAACAAGAACCGTTTTATAGACCAACGTAACATTGTATTTATTGAAAAATTCCATCCATGTATCTTTTCTAAAATAAAATAATAATAATTTCATACAAATATATAGATTTTTAGCTGCAAGTTTCTTACAGAGCAGCAGGCTCTTCGGGTAATCGAAATATGGCATTACCCATGCCACCGCACACAATGCATTTTCGAAGAGTTGGCATCTTCTGTTATTTCGGATGTTGCGTCTGCTAAAAACAATTAGTTAAGTTAGTTAAAATTGAAATTAGGAAAATGTTTTTTTATTTATCGACTCGGTAAAAATCTAAAGTTTTAAAGCGCCATCTATTTATATTTAAATAATTATAAAAATGAGGTTATGTTTTTGAATTATTCTTAAATATTTCCATAATTTCAAATAGCAAAACTTTTCAATAAACAATAAAATGCAATAATATTTGTAAAAGGATACAATAATGTCTTTGGCTCAAAAATAATTTAAATTTTCTGTTGATGAAATGTTTGCTATATCTTGTTTACAATTTACTATTGTTTTATTTCGCGCCACTAATTGTAAGGTATTGGAAAAAATTAAAGTTTAGTGACATTTACTTATTAAAATTTTATTTATTTGATATTTTATAATAATTTGTATTTATTATTTACCCAAAATCGCAATTATTTATTATAATTTACACATTTAATTAATAATAAATTGAGATAATAATGAGCGATTTGTTACAAAATGTATTGTGGTGAATAAATAGCTGTCAGTATAAATGTCGAAAATGAACGCAATTTTATTCACTACATATTCAACTAATATATCACATCATATGTTGGATACTAAGTTACATATTTTAATAGCAAAAAAAATCTTTTACGATTGTATGCATTCACAAAATAATATAAAATAATTTGATTTAATTTAAAAAAAATTGTTTAAAAAATATGACGCGATTTTTCTAGTAACAAGTCGTCCTATACGCTTACCATAAGAAAATATAAAGAATAATTTTTTTGAAATCCTGATATATAATGTTATTATAATATTAGTATATCTAATGTACATTTTTTTATTAAATAAAACATCTGCGCTATATACGTACAATTTATTCCAACTATTTAGTATATTTTAATAAAAATAGACGCCATCTATATTTTTTGATCACAAATTATATTTCTAATACATTCTATGAACAAATTTGACACTAAAAAATATGCCAATAATAATGAAGAAATAAAATTAATCTTATCTAGAGCAAAAATATCAAAATATCCGTAAATTTGATTTCCAAAACATACCTTCAAATTAGATAAATGTAATAAAATAAAGTAATTAAATTAATAATCGCACATTTTATTGTAATCAAAAAGAAAATGAAAAACACGAAAACTTTAAGCGTGAATTAGTAATTTTTTTATTTATCAATGCTCTGACATTGGCGTGGTGAATATAATATGTATAAAGGCGTACAGCTGCAGTTGCGGCGGAGCGAGTTGAACATTTTATTTTGACATATTTTTTCTTTATATTCACCACAAAATATAAGCGAATATGGAAGATGTCGAATCTAGTACAATAAAAATAGTGGAATTTTTTGTTGTTGATCAAATTTAATTATTTATATATATTTAATTTCATTGTAATTAATATAATTGGATTTTTTGTATGTAATTTTAATGTATATTGTATGTTACACATTATAACTCCATAACTGCAGAATAATATTAAATTATATATTTATGTCATTTTTTATAACTTTTATATATTGTGAATCTTATCTC
>JANSTW010041349.1:0-25027 GCA_027564275.1 Diadocidia ferruginosa | reverse complement strand
AGCTAAAATAAAATCGTCAGTTTTACATCATCGTTTTTTCCAAAATCAAAAAACAAAAGATTTTGATGAACAAAATGAACGAATCGGAGTGCTTGCTATAGTAATCGCAGTGTTTTGACATTCTCTATCGATTTCTAATAGAATTCCGAGGATTCTAAAAGAGTCAGGAAACAGCCAAAAAAATCTTCAGTTATACATCATCGTTTTCTCCAAAATCGAAAATCAACAGATTTTGATGGAAAAAATGAACGAATCGGAGGGCCTGCTATAGTAATCGCAGTGTTTTGACATTCTCTATAGTTTTCTTATAGAATTCCGAGGATTCTAAAAAAAGACAAGAAACATTTTCCATTTAAAATGAGCCTACGCGTGAGTCGGCGGTATTACAACGGGATCATTTTTTAAATTCATAAAAATTATCGTTTTTATTGAAAAATTCTCAAAATAACGTTTCACGATCATTCAATGATTTCGTATTTTTAAAAGATGCGCATTATTTTTCCGCTTAAAATAAGTTCACGCACAAGCCGCTACGACAACGGAAACATTTTTAAAATTTCAAAAAAATCGATTTCGTTTATATCTCCTGCTATTTTCTGCTTGCCTTTTACATATAGTAAAAATTGCTATAAAAAAATCTAAAAACATTTGTATATCTTCTCAAAAAAAATTAGCTAACTTCGCCGGATCAAGCTTAAATTAAAGCTAGTCAAGCGAGATTAAGGCGCGAAGCTCCTTTGTTGCTTCAAAAACACGAAAAACATTTGTATGGTTTACTTGAAAAAAAAATTGTCGTGGAGCTTCGCCGCATCAAGCTCTTAATTTATAGCAAAAAAAATTATCCTAAATTAATCTAGGCAAGGCGCGAAGCTCCTCGAAAATAAATTTAAGGAAGACAGGAAGACGAATGTTTTTCGAATTTTGCTGGCAATTTCTTTACTAAAAGTAACAGGCAAAGCAGAAGTTAGCAAAAGGCGTCTAACCAAAATCAGTTTTTTTGAAATTTAAAAATGTTCCGGTTGTCGTAGCAACTCGTGAGCTTAGGCTTTTTTTAAGCAGCAAAATGGTGCACATCTTTTAAAAATACTTTCGAAATTATTGGGCGATGGGTAAAGATCTTTTTGAGAGGTTTTCAATGAAAGCGATAGTTGTAAGGAATTTAAAAATGCTCAAATTGTCGTAAAGACTTTAGAAATTAGAACGCGCCTTCCACGACTGACACGTATCCTATACTGAGACTACCTTTGAAGAGCAAGGAAAATTTAAGGAACATTTGTATTTATTCTTGAAAATAACTATTTCCTTGGTATGTTTCAGCAATAACAATATATACCATCCGGACCAGCTTTATTGAAGGGAGGAAAACTGTCAATAGCATAGCGTCAATTCTATTTATTACTATAGGCTGAATTTCCGAAGTGGGTTCAGTAGCCAGTATATATATGGCTCCCACGACACTTTTAAATTTAACCCGCAGACAGTTCGCTTTTCGGCTTATTTTGTAGGGTTTTGAAGTCTCCGTATTAAATTGAACACTGAAGAGTGAAGATTATGATCACAAAATGGCACCTTACCACAGATGCTCCAGTTTTCATCCACGAGACCCTAAGAATAAGCAAAAGAAGTATCAATATGACATCATCCCATCCCAACCGGCAGTCTGCATGACTATCAGAGCTAAGGAATTTAAAAGGATTTTTTCTAAAAACATTCAATTAACCTATTTGGATAAAAGAAATCAATTATTTAAACTGTGTTTTACAGCATTCGTAACGTTCTGACAGTCTTTAACGATTTTCCACGATCTTGAGAAAAAAACATTGCATGGTTACTGTAAGCAAATACTTAATTTGGAGAAACCATTCAAATGTTACTTATTTATTAAATTTTGGTAGATCGTTTACAATGTAATCTTTGTAGAAACCATATGAATGTTTTTTTATGATAAACACATCTGCATCTCTGGTTGTACGTGAGCATTTGGCTGTCTCATGATTTCCAGTGAATTTTACACGTCTTGATATTCTGTAACAGCATTTTTTGGAATAACCTAGCGTTTACATTTTCCACACTGAACGATTTCACCTCAAATTTTATTTTTAAATGCAATAAATATTCAATAAAGCTATATGGCGACAAGTAATAATCGCTTAAGTGGACTTATGCCAAATCCACTTTTGTTTAGATTTAAACGATTATTACTAATCGCGCCATTTAAGTATATTCATCTTTATTGTTTTTGTTTCGCTCCAGATTAAGATAAAACATAGCAAGAGTTTTTTTTTGTTTTTCTATTTATAATGTTGTGTATGTTTCTGACTTTGTGGCCGTTTTCTAGAAGAGACTCCTTTATTTCATTTAGGTCCATGGTGGGGTGCATATTTTTTAAGACCCACTCTAAATGATCGATCTGGTTTGAGTTGATAGGTATGAAATTGGGTTGATTTATTGTTAAGCTCTTTGACTAATGCAGAAAAATTCTCATTAGTTTTTGCCTGAATTTTAACTTTATCAGTATACACAGTATTTTTAATTCATATGAGTGTTTTGCAACTCCGTTTTTAGAAGCTGGTAGAGTGGAGTTATATTTTCTACCCAATCTACAAATATCGTCGGCGGTTTTGGCTCATTTTTTTCTCCTTCGGCTTCAGTTTCTATTTCTAGTTCAGAATATGGATTTGTTGTTGGTGTAACAGACATCCAATTGGTTAGCTTTTGTTGCTTTGGCAGTGCCTTTGTTTTGGGCTTCCCTTCCTTTTTGAAGTAACTTTGGTTCATTGTTCCGTTAAAGGCTTAACGTTCGCTTTAAGTTTAAATAAGAAATTTGGATCTAGCAGCGATGATGCGTTTTCAAAATATCTTGTAATTGTTTTAATGCAGATTTTCTTGTTTTTATTCGATCTTTTACTCAATAGAGTTCAACTTTTATTACATTTCGTCATTTTTTAGACAATAAAAGGCACAAAATCTATAATGCAGTGTAGTATATAAGAATCTTTTACTTATTTTCAATAATATTTAAATATAATTTGTTCATTTATTTTAGTACATAACATAAATCCAGCGAATTATATAATATATTATCATGTTTATATAATTTATTGTTTATGTTGCTTTAATTATGTATAATATGTGTGTGGTCTAATTATGACGTATCTAATCTACTATTTCCTAGCCAACGGATCATCGTGATCGATTGGCGGAGGTACGGTTGAAACTTCGATATTTTTACTGGGACCTTGTGTCAGATAGCCAGCAGATGAATTTACTCCTGCAAAAGAAAAACATGTCATCTAAATAGGGATGCTAATATTTGTCCACACTCACCAGACAAATAGCCTCGGACAGTTGTGTCGGTAATGAAGAGATCATGCTTCTGATTACAATACTCTGCCCATATTGCATTTTGACCAAGAATTCGACTCACTTGGTCGCTATAGTTTAGATTGTTTGTCATACTTTTTAAGGCGGCCACAATTTGCGCTTTAACCTTTAATAATTGGAAAATGGAATAAAACTTTTCAAAATTTTCTTTAAATAATTTTACCATTGCTGGATTATCCACAAAGTCTATGTTACTTTCCAATAAGTTTAGAAAATATTGTATTAAATTACAATCCAGTGACTGTTGAATCAATGAATCCTAAAAATGGAAAATCAAATTAAATATAATTTTAAAATTGTCTGCTCTGCCCGCATTTACGTGTTTATATTTAAATAGCCTAGAAAGCGTTTCACAGACGATGGCCGTTAACGGTTTATTTTGTTCCATGCACGACTTTAGCGTCCTCACACATTCGGTGTGTGAAATGGCAGTAACGCAAATTTCCGACGCCGACAATTGATGCAAAACACGTAAAGCGCATTTTGGTTCAACATTCAGTTGCTTAAACAAGGCGGGTATATGTCCTAATACTGGCACATGATCGGCCAAATTTGGTTGAGCATTTAGCAGCGATACCAGCGCCTTTGTTGCCATATCTAGCTGCTCCGTTTCAACATTTGATCGATTCAGATTTTCCGAAATGAAATCCAATAAATCGGAAAGAAATTGTTTCGGTTTCCTTAGATTCCATCCAGCATTTGCTATAAATAATTTTAAATAAACTCCCGACACCACCAGCTCATTTGACGTAATGTATTGCAACGTATCCGCATCCGCCCACATCACTTTGGGATCTTTCTTTTGCGCTGTATAGAATCTGAGCAGAAAATAATTAATAATAAAAACAACTTTTTTTGACTGAACAAATCGTACCGTTCAATTGAAACAGATATGCAGTCAACGACCCGTTCACGAATTCGATCATTCCAAATTAGTTCGGGGTGTTCGTGAGTTGATTCGAACAGCTGAACGGAAATGGTCGGCGATTCGATCATTCCGTCCAGAAATACGGGTGGCAAGAACTTACTTACACTTATTCGTACCTGAAAGTATTGAATAATTTTTTATGAAATTTCATAATTTCACAAAATGTCATTGAAATTTATGAAATGTCGTTATGAATTTATTAAATTTTATTGAAATGTATGAAATTTCATTGAAATTTATGTAATTTCATTGAAATTTATGTAATTTCATTGAAATTTATGTAATTTCATTGAAATTTATGTAATTTCATTAAAATGTATGAAATGTTATTGAAACTTTTATGAAATTTCATTGATATTTATGAAATTTGAATCAAAAAGTTTTCAAAAAAAGTCACGAACTTTTTACTAAAATTACGAAGTTCTTAAAATTAAATTAAGCAGTTTTAAAACTAAATCAAGAAATTATCAAAATTAAATCAAGAAGTTTTTAAAACTAAATCAAGAAATTTTCAAAATTAAATAAAAAAGTTTTATAAATAAAATCAAGAAGTTTTATTATATAGAAATTAAATCAAGAAGGTTTCAAAATGTACTGAAGAAGTTTTCAAAACTAAATCAAAAAGTTCTTAAAATTAAATCAAAATGTTTTTAAAAATAAATGATGAAGTTTTTAAAATGAAAACAAAAAGATTTCAAAATAAAATCAAGGTGTTTTTAAAACTAAATCAATAAGTTTGTTTTCAAAATTAAATCAAAAAGTTTTCAAAACTAAATCAAGACGTTTTAAAAACTAAATCCAATAGCTCTGAAGATAAAACAAAAGTTTTTAAAATAAAATCAAGAAATTTTCAAAATTAAATAAAGAAATTTTCGAAATTTAATCAAAAAGTTTTCAAAATTAAATTAAAAAGTTTTCAAAATTAAATTAAGAAGTTTAAAAAAAATCAAGAAATGTTCAAAACTAAATCAAAAAGTTTTCAATACTAAATCAAAAAGTTTTTGAAATAAAAACAATAAGTTTTCAAAATAAATTCAAGAAGATTTCAAAATAAAATCAAGAGTTTTCAAAATAAAATCAAGAAGTTTTCAAATTTAAAAACAAGAAGTTTTTTTTTAAGCTTAACTAACAAAAACACCACAAACCTTTGGTCCAGTCAACTTATCCGCCGTCATTTTGGCCAGCAATTCGGCACTTTGTTCTCGCAGTTCGATATTTTTCGCATTTGCATAGAGATCGAGCAAATAAATAACGGTGCCTAAGAAAATGTCAACCAAATATTTTATTTTATTTTCAAATAACCCAACAAACCTTTGCTATGAGCCTCTTTAACCATTTTCTGTACATTCAACAATCCCGTCAGCGTGTACAAGATTTTCGTTTGGAAATCGTAGAGAGCCTTGTCTTTCAGTGACACCAAAAATAAGCCCAAAATTTCACATGACGCAATATCACTTACGCATTCCTTGTTCCGCGAAACAAGCGAAATAATCTCCAGGGCTAGGATTTTAATTTCCTGATCTCTGGCACACAGTTGCTGTGACAGAAATCCGAAAAACATTTCAAAATTACCGATACATTGAATTTCTACATTTTCATTGGTTTTAATGACGGAGATTAAGGACTTCAGAACCATCAGAGTGTGTTCGACAATTTTTTCTAGGGAATTTGGATTTTGGACTGGGGTGTCGGTCGATTGAACGTTTTGAACTTTTGCCCGATGATATTCGTTAAGGATGCCGTCAACATTATTTCTTTTTGTGTCCTGAAGGTTTCGTGGATGATTGGGCGCTATAATCGGTTGAAGGATTTGTTTTTCCGGCAACTTGCGATTAGGCCGTTGCGGTTCAGACTTAATTGACACCAGATATTTGTAGTTTTTCTTTAGAAAGTCCAAGAGCTCAATGACAAACGATTTGGCATTCTTGATGGGAAAGGTTGGCATTTCGTTGTATATGGAAATGTAAATGCCGTCAATTTGAAGTTCATCCCTGAAAGAAAATGGGTTTTAATAAATATCCCGTTGAACTAAGAACTGAGTCTAACTTTTGTGCTTCGAAAGAGAATTCTTGAATTATATTCTCAATCTCGTTGATATTCTCGTACTGTTCTCGCATACTCTTCGTCTGTTGATACTCGAGAAAATCGATCAGTTGGGCTCGACTCTGATTGTTCCAAATGAGATAGGGATTTTTCGTGTTAGATGTTATGACCTTTAGGACCTCATTTTCGTTGTCTGTTGCCAATTTATTTGCAATAAAAGGGGTCAGCAAAATGTCAAGGCATTTTTGAACGACCGCATTTTTGGGCGAACCAACAATTGAATAGGTCTTCTGGCTAGAAACGATTTTTCGATCAATCGAATTCTCCGTTGGTTTGGGTGGCTCAGCAATTGCCTTCGACGATTGAATCAAATTGGTTGAGTTGGTTGTGTACAATGAGGTGGGTTTGTTTTCGGCTATTTTTTGTAAAGGCGAGGCCGATGCAGACGAACCGCCAGATTGAACGAGGATATTTTGTGTATTTAAGGCTACTAAAGCTGGTGTGAGGCGATCTGTTGCTTCTAGACAAAGTTTCGTCTCATAACCGGCCAGTGCTATTATGGCCAATATGGAGAGTTTAGCTAAATTATTTGCCATTTGTTGTTGATTTGTTTTCTCGTCGGTTATTACACCACTTTCGTCCAGCGTATAGTCATATTCGAACAGGTAGAGCAACAGTGACCAGAGGACACCATTACGCACGAAATTACATTGAAAATCATTATTATTAGCCGCCAGACTAGTCACTAATACCACTGACAATGAATGCTATAAGAGAAGGATCAATTAGTCGGAAGAAAACAAAGGTCTAGAGACGAGGGGAAAACCACACAAAAAATGTTGTCCCAATATTTTAGATTTCTGAAATGCGATTTCCGGTATCCCGACAAAATATTATGTTGTTGAGATAAAGTGTCGTTGTGATAAATTGTCGTTGAGATAAAATGTCGTTGAGATACAATGTCGTTGAGATAATATGTCGTTTTATTAAATCTTGTTGAGATAAAATGTTGTTAAGATAATATGTCGTTGAGATAATATGACGTTGACATTAAATCTTGTTGAGATAAAATGTCGTTAAGATAATATGTCATTGAAATAAAATGTAGTTAAGATAAATTTCCGTTGATATAAAATATCGTTGAGATAAAGTGTCCTGGAGATGTAATGTCGTTGAGATAAAATGTCGTTAAGATAAATTTTCGTGAGATACAGTTTCGTTGAGATAAAATTTCGTTGAGAAATTATGTCGTTTAGATAATATGTTGTTGAGATTAAGTGTCCTTGAGAAAAAATGTCGTTGAGATAAAATATTGTTTAGATAAATTGTCGTTGAGATAAATTGTCGTTTAGATAAATTGTCGTTGAGATAAAATGTCGTTGAGATAAATTTTCGTTAAAATAAATTTACGTGAGATAAAATGCCGTTGAGATAAAATGTATTGTGATAAAATGTGCTTGAGATATAATGTCGTTGAGATAAAATGTCGTTGAGATAAAATATTGTTTACATTAAATATTGTTAAGAAAAAATTTCGTTGAAATAAAATGCCGTTGAGATAAAATATTGTCATTGAATTGTGATTTCCTCCTCGTCTCTTTCTCTCAAAAACAAACCTTAAAATAAACCATCCTACAAACATCCGCCACCAATTGAGGCAACTCTATGATTTTGTTTTTACAATTCTCAAAATTACTCGCAATCTCAAAACATTTCGTTATATTTGAGATAATTTGAAAATGAACGTCTGTCGTATTGGAATCAAAACTCATAATCGACACACATCGACTGAAAGCCTCAAGGAGAACCTGAAAAATTAAAAATATTTATTTTCAGAAAGAAAAAAACAAATTGTGTAACAAACTTCAATGCCACTTTCGCGTCGCAACTCTTCGGCATTAAGGGCCGAACAATAAACAGTATGATAGCACAGTTCGGTGGCAGTCGTTAGAAGGGGCACTTCTTTCGAGAACAGTTGATCATCTTTTGTTTCCAATTGAATTGTTTTAATGAGTTGCGGATAGCCGGCATACTTGTATGGTTGTAATTCTAAGAGAGGAATGATTAAAATTTAGACAAAATTTCAACTGATTTACAAACCATTAGCATATCGCTCGAAAAGAATACTTTGGGTTCGTAGAATCAGAACAATGTTGCGGGGATTAGGACCGTCTCCGCTAAATACTGATCGGGAGCACAGAAATTCATAGGCCAAATTAATGCGAACGAAAATTTCCTGGAAATGAAAATTTTGTTCAAATATTCAACGACCTTCGACAACACTTACTTTCCCCTTTGGGTTTTTGTCCGGATGATACATCTGGGCCAAGCGATAGTACGTTTTACGTATTAGAGCCTCATCGGGGACAGGATTCTTAACTAAATCTATGCCTAAATCTTCGTACGCCTGATTGACGGTCATTTGAGACGGTTTTTTCTCCACCTCCTTCTTCCAAGCCTCCAACGTGTACTTCAGCAGTCGAATGGGTTCGGCAATAGGCCAATTGGGGAACATATTGGTATCACATAAATGACGTAAATAGAAAATATCACAAAATAATTCATTTTCCAATTGTGGATAACTTATCACGGGTATCGCCAAATACGGATACCTAGCCATCGTATGACCCCGTAACTTTGGTGTAAAGTCTGCTATGTGTGCGGATATTTTCTCAATCAGCAAACGTCGCATTTCCGAATTCCATATCACCTCGGGCGTATTGAATTCACCCAAAAATGTTTCGGCAAACTTTTCGGCGCTATGATTTTCCAGAAAACAAACCATTGCCTCTGGCAGCAGTGGCCCCAATATGCTGCGATGCATAATTTCTGATTGTTGTGAATCTTCGTTACTGAATCCTTGTTTCATGTGAGCCATTTTCAGAAACCTGGCTATCGGCAAAATATTACTGCCCGTGTACATTAGCATAAAGTAAAATATTCCAGTCAAATAAACCTTAGACAATTCTGGATTATCTTCCATTATTTGACACAACAGAATTGCGACTCGCTCAAGCAAACCGGGATCGTGCGTCAAACAGACTTGGACAATGTGAGGCAAACAATTAAATTCTGAAATTTTCCTAGACAGTTTCGGCCCCGGTATGAGAATGGCCAAACTATCACGATTTCTACTGGGGAAAAAACTCGTACATTTAATTAAAATGTCCAACACATGAGAGGCCAATTCACTTTCATTGTAAATTGGCGTCCCTTTGGCCATCAAACACCATTTTAGTTGAGGAATTTGCAGAAGACTCCGCCAACCATCCATTCCGACGGCCCAACATCTTGTTCTTGATGTTATCACATTTGTGTTCCAGAGGTCGCGAAGCTTAAGAGAGAAAATCGTTAAATTGTTAAGTGAAAATTGCCTATAGGTCTCAGAGTGCACTTGGCTTATTTTATGCTGTTAAAAGCAATTTTATTTTTGCTATTCAAGATGGCGGCTAAAATGAAAACCATTAAAAAACAAAAATAAAATAAGATTTTCGGTAAATTTTTCCAAGAAGAAAAATGCAAGTTATTTAAGATGGCGGCAAAAAAAGCCATCATAATTATCTTGGTTTAATTCAAATCGGTTCATAAATGACTGAGATAAAGTATTTTAAGAAGCCGCCATCTTAAATAAAATAGCCATATTTAAATTGTAATCTTGGAAACCGTACCCCATTTTAATATATTACCATTTTATTATATAAATAAATTTTGTTTAATGAAAACCAGAGAATAAATGACAAAGATACACAGAAATTAAAGCAAATCTGCCAATTGGACGCCATTTTGTTTTTCTAGTTCAATTTTTTGAAAATAAAAATATTTATAATTAATTCAATGTTTTGTAAAATTATGTAAAATTTGACCAACTTATGTAGAAGTTTTGTTTTGGCAGCCATCTTGAATAAGTCCGTTATTTTGTTTTTTTTTTTCTAAAAAATCCTCAAAAATCAAAAATCATAAAATGTTAAAGTTGTGGTAAAATTTTAATAAAATATGAATATTTTTGAATGAGTTAAAAATGATTTTCGTTTTGGCCGTCATCTTGAACAACTCAGCCATCTTGAATTTTTTTCTTCTTGGAAACATTGTCCAAAAATTTTATTTTGGCTTTTAACAGCATAAGCCGTTTTTTTGTGCACTCTGAGCGACCTAACTACTATAAACTTACCTCTGGAAAGGAGACCGGACCACATCGGTCTGGCTTCTCGCCGTCCTTCTCAATATTGTAATACCAATCCTTTTCCACATAGTTATTCTGATCCGGCCCTGCCTCAATTACATTTGTCTTAGTATTTGGCATAGCCCGACCCCTATGTAAATGGGCCAACGTAATTAAATCCACTAGACAATTTACGTGATCCACTATCGGGCGACAATTTGACTTGTTCAGAGCTAAACATTTTACCAAACCTAGTAGAGCGTCTCGGAGAGCAGGCGACAGACACTAAAACGATAAATTTACCTATAAGAAAATCGAGGGATGATTTCCGTAAATGGTCTCGGTTGACACACTTTAGCTCTTTTGGGTCCAGCCACTCCCTATCCCCTCATTGTTGACTAAAGGAGACCCACTTGCGGGTCAAAGGGTAAGGAGAGCCTGGGACCAAAAAATCTAAAGTTTAAATTCCCCCTTAAAGAAACCGCAAATTCCCTTACCCGATCCAGAAGCTGCAAAATGTACGGCATATCACTAAAGAATCCGATCTCTTTGCAATATCGTTCGTAAACTTTGGACAAAGCTTGCAATGAGGTTATTGTCAATTGATCATCATTGACCCGATTGCGACACAAAACTCGTCTGTATAGCGCATTAAACAGCTCAACTCTAAGAGAGAACATTAAATTTAAAAAATCCTAAAACTCTTCCATTAAAACCTTACGGATTCTTAACCAAATTCTGTGGCCAATCGTTTTTCTCCAGAATCAATCGAATGTAATAGTCTCCGATTTTTATCTCATCATCGAGGCAATGATATTGCACCTCAAATTCTTCATAGTTCCAGGCAACCAATATGTTGCCGGACAGCTCCTTGTCCGACGTAAAGTGTCGCAGTTCATTTTCGAGGCAGACGCGTAGCTCTTCACGGGTCTAAAATTGTTTGGAAAATTAAAAAAAAAACTTATACTTGTAAAATATAGGATACATTGATAAGACCGAATATTATAATAGGATGGAGTGAAAATAAATATTTTTTGAGTTTTAAATTGTCTTCTTTTCCTTGTTATTATTTAGAGAAACTTGACACATTTTTTTCGGGCGAATTGGCATTGCTGTAAGTTCTTATTAATATAAAGGAAGCAACACTAATTCGCCGCAAAAACAACTATGTTAAAGCAACATTAACACTTTAAGCTAAAATCACATCTATGACGATAGGTAGATTTTGTGTCATTTTCTGTGAAAAAATAAGCAACATGGCCGATTATCAGGCGAAACTTTAATCAATTTTTAAAGCAGCAATACTCAAATCAGCCATAGTTCTTTACGGCAACAAAAAAATCAGCCATCTTTCCTTTTTGGATAGTGTAAAATTATAGCGTTTTTTATCTTTGCTTAATTTTAAGTAATTATTAAATAGCTTTATTAAACTTTGACAGATTTCGCCATTTATTCGCCACCAAACCTACACTACATATGAGTTTAATTTTTTTTATATACACAGCTGGCATAAAGGGTAAATTTGTCAAAATTAATAAAGCGAAAGTTGTCAAAATAAAGGCGAAACAACGCGAAGATATTGCATAAAGAAGCATGACTGATTTTAATTTTAAATTTTCAGACGAATTGGTGTTGCTACGGTAATAATACATAAAAATAACAACACCAATTCGCCTTGTTTTTTTTATTTTCAGGAGAATCTGTGTAAAACATAAATATGGCAACACCAATTCGCCTTAAATTCAGTAATGTATATAATTATTTCTGCGGTAGAGGACAAAAAATTTAGAAAGTGTCACTATGTGCTAATGTGTTAGGAGATTTTTTTTTTGAATCGACGTTTCGTCATTTATTCAACATCATCTTTAGCCGATTATTACCTTATGATTCCAAATTAAATTCGGCATACTATGATCTTTGTTAAATTGATAGTAAAAAAGTGGCAAATTTAACGTTTTATCGGTGGACTTTTGTTTTTGTCTGCGATTTCGCAAGACGATCGGTCGATTTCGCAACGCTTGCCGAACTTTCTCCTCACGATCGATTAAATTTAGGCCCCAATGTTTCAGACCTTCTAAATGCTTTTCAAATAAATTGACTTTATTTCGATTGGAATGTTGCATGGCCAGTTTTAAATTATCGCGAAAATTTAGCTTATCATCTTCAATGTCAGTGCTGGGAATGGCTTCGTCCGATTCCAAAAACAGCAGCAAACCGGCTGGCTAAGAATTTAAAAAAGAAGAATAAATAAAAAGAAATCAGTTTTGCTAGCGTAAACTTACAAAAACTCTACGCAATAAATTCATGGCATCTTCATTGTCGGTTATCCAAAGTCCTACTAAATGCCTGAGGAAGAAAATAAATGAAATTATTTAATTTTTCCTTCTGAAATTCGTACTTAGATAATTGTCTATGTTGTGCCATCGTCACATCACTGGCCGGCGTGTACAGTGCCACCAATAAATGTCGACACAGGGCTGCCTCATCCAAGGCCAGACATTGCATTTGATGGGCCACTTGCAATTCTCCCTCCTCGATAATCGCTCGCAACACCAAACCGGCTCCTTTTACAATGGCCATTGATGGATGCTGAAACAAAATTTTGGATTCACGACAGAAAGAGGAATTTCGAAAATCTTACTTGAAACAATTTAAACAAGTGTCGCCCACGACCAGCAACCATTTCCAATAAGATATCGAATTGCTTGCCATCTGTCGTTTCGCTGTACGGAACGCACAGAGCGAATGTTAAAAAATCCAACATTGCCGATATGACTAAAGCTCCACTTCCCTGAGACTGAAGGCAAAAAATGCGATTATTGACGTTTCAATTTCGCCGCAAAAACTTACCGTATGCTTTGCCCACATATCCAGTAGGCTTTCTAGAAATGATTTGGATGATATAAGCGAAGATTTGTTTAGCTGTTCCTGCTTCAGCTCATATTCGGCAGACATTGAATGCATCAGAGAGTTTAGCATATCGATGGCGGCGTATGTGACGGCTAAATCATTTCGCCGCAGCGAGGTAACAACTTTTTGTCCGATAATTTCACGAAATCTAAATTTTTATTTCGAATAAGACGAAATTCTTGTAAATTGATTTAAAAATTAAAACGAGGTGACAAAACACCCAAAGACATAACGACCAAAAGCTTTAACAAGCTTAAAACCGCTAAAAACACCAGAAAACTTTTTAATGGTTTGTGTCTTTGCTAAAAACTGATAAAATTCCCTTTTTAAAAATGATAAACAAAGCGATTGGTTTATATTTTGACTGCTACGTCGGTTTTAGAATATTTAAATTAGAAAAAAAAGCTTTAAAAAGCTTAAACCTCGATTTAAGAATTAGAAGAAAAAAAGTAAAAAGCTTTTAAAAGCATTTGGGCTTTATGCCTCTGGGTGTCAGGTCACCTTCAAAAACCCTTACCCTGGTATATTGGTAAATGCAGCATAGCCAGCCTTACTGGTCAACAATCTTCTCAATGCATGATACGTCGCCTCCAATTCCAAATTGTTTAGCTGCGCTGCACTGTCCGTTTCGATTTGAGTAATCGATTGTAGTGCACCCAAAATTAACTTGTCTTTATTTTCGGCGAATAAACTCTAAAAAAAATACCAAATGTAGCAAAACAAACCCCTAAACTATTTAACCCTTTACTCACATCCTGTGTTATGCTAAAATTGAGTCCATTGTGAGGTATGTTGGCGTTAAATTGTTCCAGGATTTCGAAACGCTTAACGGGATACTTGAAATTATTTATCAATAATTTCAGTAGGTTGCCTTCCGTTTCCTCATCGACAGAATGGCTGAGCGGAACGACTCGTCTGCCGCGCAACGATCGTGACATACGAATGTGAACGTCGGGATTGCCACACGATCGTGTGGAGTCGAGTAGGGTGGCTAGCAGTGAATCACTGAAAATGAAGATTTTATTTTTATAGAAATGTGAAATATTTTAAAATATTGTTAAAAGATTACTTTTTTTAAAGACTATACCAAAAATTTTGTTAAACACAACGATCCTGACAAAAATGGTTTTTCGAGAATTTTTCTTTTATTTTCTGAATTTTTTGAGAATTAAAAAACATTAATCAGGGAAATAATTTTGGAAATTGGACATTATTTTAGTAATCTGGAAAATATTTCATAAATTACTAAATTCTTTGAAATTTTTTATGGAAATAATTTCAGAAATCACAGAAATCTCAGCTGAAATCATTTGAGAAATCACCGGTTCGGTATCAGAAATCACTGAAATAATTACAGAAAACGTAGAAATCACTTCAAAAATCACCTAAATTTTTTCCGAATTCTCTCTGAAATCACAGAAAAAATTTCATAAATTAACGAAATCTGTTCTGAAATTAGAAATAATTTCAGAATTGTCTCAGAAATCACTAAAATAATAAATCAGAAATCATTTTCGAATCACAAATCACTAAATCATATCAGAAATCACTGAAATAATTTCATAAATTACGGAAATCTGCCTTGAAATCAGATATAATTTCAGTAATTGTCTCATAAACTCCTGAAATCACTGAAATCTTTTCCGAATCAGAAATCTCTGAAATCATCTCAGAAATTCCAGAAATCATATCAGAAATCACTGAAATAGTTTCATATCAGTAATAATTTCAGAAATTGTTTTAGAAAACCCTGAAATCATTTTAGAAGTCACCGTAATCTTTTCCGAAAACAATTTAGAAATGACAGAAACCATTTTCGAATCACAAATCACTAAATCATATCAGAAATCACTGAAATAATTTCATAAATTACGGAAATCTGCCCTGAAATCAGAAATAATTTCAGAAATTGTCTCACAAATCTCTGAATCATTTTAGAAGTCGCCGAAATCAGTTGGTAACAGAAATCTTTGAAATAATTTAAAAAAAAGAATCATTTCATATATCAGAAATAATTTTAGAATTTTTTCAGAAATCCCTGAAATCATAGAAATCTTTTACGAAACATTTTTGAAAATCATAGAAATTATTTTCGAATCAGAAATCACTGAAATCATCTCAGAAATCCCTAGTCATCTCAAAAATCACTGAAATAATTTTGTAAATCAGAAATTTCCTCAGAAATCACCGTAATTTTTTCCGAAAAAAAATTGGAAATCACAGAAATTATTTTCGAATCAGAAATCAATTATGGAAATATGTTCTGAAATTAGCGAAATCATTTCAGAATTGTCTCAGAAATCACTGAAATAATTTTAGAAATTACGGAAATCTGTCCTGAAATCAGAAATAGTTTCAGAATTGTCTCAGAAATCACTGAAATAATTTTAGAAGTCACCGAAATCAGTTCAGTATCAGAAATCACTAAAATAATTTTATAAATTACGGAAATATGTTCTGAAATCAGCGAAATAATTTCAGAATTGCCTCAGGAATGACTGAAATAATTTTAGAAATCGACAAAATTAGTTCGGTAACAAAAATTAAAGAAATAATTTCAGAAAACATGGAAATCATTTCATAAATCAGAAATAGATTCAGAAATTGTCTCAGAAATCGCTGAAATCATTTAAGAAATCACCGGAATCTTTTTCGAATCAAAAATCACTGAAATCATCTCAGAAATCATTGAAATATTTTATTAAATTATTGAAATCTGTTCTGAATCAGAAATAATTTAGAAATTTTTCTCAGAAATCCCTAAAATCATCTCAGAAATCAGTTAGGAATTCCGTTCGGAAATCTTAGAAATCATATCAGAAATAACTGAATTAATTTCATAAATTACGGAAATAAGCGAAATAATTTCAGAAATCTCGGAAATCATTTCAAAAATCTCGGAAATAATTTTAGAAATCAGTAATATTTTCAAAAATTTACGAAACAAATTTCGAAAATTACGGAGATCTGTTCTGAAATCAGCGAAAAAATTTCAAAAATTACGGAAATCTTTTCTGAAAGCAGCGAAATAATTTAAAAAATATCGGAAATCACGGAAATAATTTTACAATTAATCACGAAAATAATTTTGGAAATTACGTAAATCTGTTCTGGAATAAGCGAAATAATTTCAGAAATCTCGGATATCATTTCAAAAAAGTCGGAAATCACGGAAATGATTTTAAAGATCAGAAATATTTTCAAAAATTACGAAAATAATTTTGGAAATTACGGAAATCTGTTCTGAATTCAGCGAAATAATTTCAGAAATCTCGGAAATCAGAAATATTTTCGAAAATTACGAAAATAATTTCGGAAATAATGGAAATCTGTTCTGAATTCAGCGAAATAATTTTGGAAATCTCGGGAATCATTTCAAAAATCTCGGAAATTTCAAAAATAATTTCAGAAATCTCGGGAATCACGAAAATACTTTCGGAAATTACGGAAATCTGTTTAGAAATCAGCGAAATAATTTCAGAAATTTCGGAAATCATTTCAAAAATCTCGGAAAACACCCAAATAATTTGAGAACACAGAAATATTTTCGAAAATCGCGAAAATAACTAATATATTATAGAAATCGTGAAAAACAATAAAATATTTTTCGCCCCTTCCTCCTCCTATTATACTCACCGATCATTTGTCGTATAAGTTCGAAAATTTCCATTCTTATACTCAATGTGAAACATTTGAATGTTTTGCATATCGCGCGTCAGAGCGTAGATCTCATTTAACGGACGCAACGTACAAATGTTATAGGTTTGTGGATCCCGTTCCAGCACCGTCTCATCGGTCAGACACAGAATGCGACGCGTCGATTCGGGATGTCGATGTGTTATTTTCTGCACGACAAATTCGGCCATTGACGTTAGTGCATGGTCTTTGCTAAAAGGTTTATAAAATTTGGTTAGGAATATTTTTTTTTGGCTCTCGAGTCTCGAAAAATTGAATTTTCTTCTATTTTTTAGGCTTTTGACCATTCATTTGTCTGTTTTTAGGCTTTTGATCGAGAGACCACAAAACAGAAGAAAATTATCAAGAAACAAAAATTCATTTAGAAAGTTGAAGTTCAGTAATCAACCTGTACTGGCCAAAGCGTTCATTTTTAGCATGGTCCAGGGTTATTTGACTCTTCAATACTTTGATGTCAATGCCCAGGTACAGTGCGGCACATTGCACAATATGCTGAACTATTTCATGATGATTTAATGCCTTAAAAACGTGCAACCGGCTAAAGCTGCCGTAAGCAATCACAATGCCACCTTCATAGTCTTGAATTCCTGCAAAATTAGTCCGGTCAATAATGGAAATTTTGTTTTCAGAAACTCACCGATAATTCCATTTATATCTTTGAAATTATAACTGGCCAGCGTGGTGTTTGTGGTAGGGTCTAGTTGGTCCAATGAACAGGGCGTTACGTCCAGAACGGTAGGGAAACTAATGCCCGACCAATGGTGCTTATAGGCTGGATATTTCTGAAAATTGGAAATGTTTAAAAATTCTAAAATTCTCTTTTATTCTTACATGTCCATTTTTCGGTTGATCCGCAAATTGTTTATGGAATTTCAGTACGGACGTCAGAATGTCATTTCGAAATTCTGACGAAAAGCGTATGGTGTCTGATTTCTTATCCTTTCGCAATATTAAGGAGAATTCTTGCAGACTCTGGAAAGAATTATTTAATTATTTAATTTGTTTTTTGAATAAAAACTGACCGTTTTGTTGGGCGATGCAGCCACCACATCAGCGTAACTCCATCGATTTGTTAGGTCAAACTTGTCTGGATTGTAGGTAGATATGCCGGCCGTTCCGATGGACAGAACGCGTCTGTATTTTCCCTTCCACGAATGTTTTGTCACCAGAAAACATTCCAAATCACTGTTGTCTTTCAGCGGAACCATTTCATAGTTTTTATTTCTATTTGTTGTTGTTATTCTGGAAAAGAGAATTTGTTTATTAGGATTTGGAATTGGATTTGGACAAACGACTGCTATAGAATGTCGAATTTTAAATTAAAAAATATTTCCCAAGTGCATTGAAACCACAAACCAAATTCCAATAATAAAAAAATTAATTAATTCTGATTCAATAGATAAGACAAAGAGCTTTGATCTCATAAGTTCTTTGTATGCTCAACACTTCCGTATACTTACAATTTGTAGGCAAAATTTTCCCAATTTTATTTCTTCTGACCGAAAAATCTCCCCTTTCAATATTTATTTGCTTCAAGAATGACTGAACCGGACCAGTGAAGCGACAAATGGTACATATTTTTTTCGTAACTTAATTTGGGGCCAACACACACAAAGTGCCAAAGCTGCAAAAAGGGGAGTTGTTTTTGTATGTTTATTTGTATGTACACAAATCCGCTTGACCGATGTTTTTCTAAGTGGAAAAATTGTTTGTTAAATCGCAAAATTCTCGTATAAAATATAGAAATTGTTTTTTATCTTTGCGATTACGCGCGTTACGGTGGGTTTAATTTATCGCACTCCGTATAATTTGCTCGTAACAATTATTTTAATTGAAAATTTAATTGTACAACACAAACCGAACGCGCTTTCAAAATAAAATCATCAAAAAATTAATTAAATTAAATTTGTGCAAAAACACATAAAAAATTATTTTGAGAGCGGCAAAGTGACATATCATTATATCAAAGTCCCTGCTGGAGAAAAGGGAATCAGTTGCGACGCAGTGTTCTACATTTGAGAGAAGAAATCGTACTAGATTAAATAATTTGAAGAAATTTATAGTCCGGTTGTACAGCGAAAATATTTTAAATCTCGGACTCTATATTATATGTTACACTTGAAAATCTTATCACAAATGACCGAGTGGCAGGAAATTTCATGTCTTTTTAAATTGGAATGGCGGCAAATAAAACTGTATTTTGTATTTATGTTTTGGCGCAGTGCTGCTGCGTATTTAAATATATGCAATACAAATTGTACTAGATTTTGAATTTATTACGGATACAAAGATTCCAGTGATGGAAACCGGTTTCACAAAATCAAATACAGGAAAAAATATAAAACCAACACCGTTTCATCAAGATATCTTACAATCCGAATATAAAAAGTTAATTTTATATCCTTAAATTAAAGCTAAAGCTGCTTTTAGGCAAAATGGATAAAAAACGTCTTTCGATCATTTTTGTTAACAAATTATTCAAAAATATGAAACCGAAAACCAAAACATTTCAAATCTTATAAAACCAAAAATTATTTATCGGAAAAACCAAAAACCAAACAAACTCCTTCTATAGTGGATATCGTTATCAAAGCTTGTATAATTTGGGCATAGAAGATTTAACCCTTCTACATTTTAGCGCATACGGTACCAGGTCCTAACTGTAAACTGACTCCCTCTGTAGGGGCGGGGCCGCGTAGACTTCGAAAACTCCGTATAATATTTGGGGGACAGCGGAAGGGAACAAAATTTGGTAAAATTTAAAAAAAAAATATTTTTGAAAAGGTTGGTAGAAGGGGGTATGGAGTAATGACTGGTATCAAATAAAAGGTATTACCATTATCTTATAGAAAGTTGATGATAAATATATACCCATAATTTAAAAAGAAGTTTGGGGAAAATCCAACAGGTGGGAGGGGCAAAAGTATGTTTTTTCATATATTTGTGCGTATAGGGGTGGGCGGGTCGAAGTTTGATGGGTGTAAAATAATAGCTAGACACTTGGAAAAGTTAGCCATAACAGTTTTAGAGCAGTTCGAGCCACTTTTATTTATCAGGGGCGGCTTATTGTTATATAAAAATTCAACATTTTACTTGAGAAATTAGGACACAATTAATTAATTTTTCTTTTTACCAATTTAAAAAAACAAAATAATTATAGGAACGAAGTCCGAGAAGAAAGGAGTTAAATCAATCTTTTGGTTTAAGAAATATGTTTTAAATTAAATGCGTAATTTGAATTGAGTTTAATTGGTTAAGCTATCGCTGCGATTTTTTTACCCCGGCTCCTATATAAACGGCATGGCTTATGGGAGTTTTGGGTTGAAAGAACTGAAGATTTTAAGCTTAATTGTAGATTCTTTTGTAGTCAATTCTAAACTCTTGTCTTTTTTATAACAAATATGTAATCGCTTTTAAAAACCTAAATAATTTCTACATAAAATTCAATTTTTTATTTAATAGCTTGTTGAATGTGAGGTTGCTTATGCGTTCCATCACAAAATGGTCTTCGTTTTGTCTGTTTACAATTGCACAGCCAATAGTCTCCTGATTTTTCTACCATAAACCGGACGGGCCTAGAAATTGATTTGGTTAAAGAAACAATTCCACTAATAAATCGTAAATAAACCTCACTTTAGTTTAATTTTGTATTGAACTAGCTTATGTGTTCCATCACAAATTGGTTGAGATTTCGATTTGCCGCACAGGCACCACGAGTATTGTTTGCCAGCCTCCAGCGTAATTTTAAACGGTTTCTTATCGACAATTGATCCGTTCTCCGATTGTAAATGACCCGTTTGTATATTTTCTAGAATATTTTTCGGAACACCATCAACATCACCGCCGGTCTTATTGGAGGAGGCAAAAGATCGAATCTATAGAAAAGAAATTTAGATAAATCGCAATCAGATCCTCTAATCTAAAACAATTTTATATCCTTACCAAACTCAATCCAGGCATTCGATTTGTCAGGCGGCCTATGGAAATCATATTGTTAAATGCAAATCACTTTAAATTACTAGAAAATATTAAATATTTGGAGGTTTTACGTCTTTTCTGGATAGAAATTGTGAAAATTCAGACGAAAATAAAAAATGCGAGCAAAACACAGCTGATATTTTGACACACGGAAAACTGCATTACCATAAAAAATTTAAAGGGGAAATTCATGGTTGCGTCGCACAAGTCCAATTTCAAATAGAGAAGATAGAGTGAATGTGGGTAATAATCATGGTAGTACGATTACGATTTAGATTTATAATTTGTACTACCATGCGGGTAATAATTGCACCCTGTTTCGCCCCATTTCGTCTAAATTTTTGTAGAACTTGTTAGAAATATTGTTAGAGAATTGATAATTATTTAGTTTAATAGTAAATTTTCAACATACGTCACTTGCTCATGAAAAGAGTCAGTCTGGAACCTTTTTGTATTTTTTTTTTCTATTTTGTCATATCTACCATATTTTATCAAATTGTTTAGTTCATTTTTGTTATAACTACCAATAGCCGGTAAATTTTCAGTTAGATTTTAGATATAACAAATATTCATACAAATACAATTTTTATCGATCCGTGCTTTTTTGTTATATCTGCCTGAAATATCAGTACGAAAATTTTATAGATGCATATAGATTTTCCGTTCTTGATTGTCAGATGAACAGGCAGATGGGCAGACAGGGTGGACAAGCAGATGTTCTGACAAATATATTGTGAGGCAGACAGTTGATCGGACAGATAAATAGTTGAATTGATAGATGGACAAACGGACGGAACGAAGGACGGATAGACGGACAAACTGTCAGACGGACAGACATACGGAAAGGCAGTTGGACGGAAAGATAGACGGGCAGACGGATAGATAGACACGAACAGACGAATAGACGAACAAACGAATAGACGAACAGACAAACAGACGGAAGATGGACAAACATACCGAAAAACGGCATGACAGACGAACGGACAAACGAATGGACCGACGTTCGACGGACGGACGGACAAATAGAAATATGGACAGACGGACGGACAGATGGACGGACGGAGAAACGATGGACGCACCTACAGGCAGACGAAGGGATAGACGAACGAAATACGGACGAACAGACCAATGGGCAGACAGACAAACAAACAAACGAACGGACATACGGACGGACAGACGAATATATAGACGAACGAAAAATGGACCTACGGATAGACCGATATACGGACAGACAGACATACAAACAAATTAACGGACAGCCGAATAAATAGACGGACGGATAGCCAAAACGTATAGCAGACGTACAGAATTTTGGACGGAGATTTGAACGGATAGACTGGCGGACGGACGGATAGACAGACAAATAGTCGTACAAATAGACAGACAGATGTACGGTCATACTGATGGACAGACGGACGGTCAAATGTGAGAATAGACACTTTTAACTTTTTGAAATCAGGGTATGATAAAAAGCAACAAAAAAATTGTTTCCGGCAGTTTGACCATTTTGAACTAAATTTAGACTTGACGGATAGACATACAATATATAGACAGACGGACGGAAAGACAGACAAACAGTCGTACGAATAGACAAACTGATGGACAGACGGACGGTCAAATGTGTGAATAGACACTTTTAACTTTTTGAAATCAGGGTATGATAAAAAACAACAACAATAAAATTGTTCCCGGCAGTTTGACCATTTTGAACTAAATTTAGACTTTAACATTTTATATAAATTTTCTGTTTATTTAGGTATCTATAAAGAATTAAATAAAAAATAAATTTTAAGCGTTATTTTACTATGACAATAACTGGCAATTTAGGTATGGCAATAATTGGCAAAATGGTGACAATAAATGGCAAATCGGTATTTCTGACTGATAATCGCATACGTCGGCAAACTAGTTGAAAAACTTATAAAGTTCAAGTTAGGTATAATTTAAATTTTATTTATATAGTTAGTTAATAGTTAATAGTTAATAAAAACAACCAATTATTTTTATATTTTTAATAATATAATAAAAAATAATAAATACCGCAGTAAAGAACTCTTTTATTTCGATATCTTATTCATAACTATGGCCATGAAACGATATCTTTTCCATATCATATAGATAAAAAGAAGCATACTTTTATATCTAGTAAATATCATATTATATGTATCGCTCAGATATATGATAATTCATGCTATCTGTTGGGCATCTTATATATAACCATTCAATGCGATATCTTTTCTATATATTCCTACTAAGCGATGCTTCGACTAAATGTTATCTAATAGAATTTATTCATATAATGTATACCCGCTATCTTATAAAGGTATTGCTGGATATCTGGCTGGATGTTGTACAGTTAATAAATGCAAGTACCTTTTCATAATTTTAGGAAGGCCGCATAGTCTTTTTAGTCTTCAACGACATCGAACTAATTATTATGGACCTTTGGAACCTATTAAATAATATATATAGAATGTGTCAGCTTTTGAATATTAATAAAAAAAACATAAGTATTAACTCTCCTATATTTAATACAATAAGAACTAAGAAGTTGCAAATTCATCATGTTACAAAAAATTGTTTCTAAAAAAAACAAAAGATATTTCTTAATAATCATTTCGATTTCATTCATATACATAATAAGCGGGATTCCCAAAAACATACGACAATATAGTCTATATATTCGCCTTATCAAGCTTAATGTAATAATATATTGGATCGTAAGTATATATAAAGGAAGTGTAACTTGCAATAATCATCTCAGTGCTAATAATATAGCCAAACTGAATTAACTTATAAATTAAGAACCAAACGTTCATTGAATAATAAATAAAATAAAAAAAAAATGATTTCAATTAAATTTGTATTTTGTTTGTTGGCTCTTTTTGCAATCTGTAATGGTTACGCCATAAATAATGAAGAAGAATATGAAAGATTTGATTTAATGAATAATAGTTTTGATGACCATTACAACGTTCGTCAAGCAAGATCAACTAAAGAATTTCATCCTGCAGATAATGTAAGTATATCTCGCTATATAAAATTTACTAGAATAATAATTTTTGTTAATCAAAATTTATGTAGGAAGAAGATTTCTCAAATTACGCCAATCAAATGGGTCGCTTCAAACGGCAATACCGCGGAAATGCTAACATTGGACTGCAGCATCAAGGGCGAGCCGGCACTCAATTAAATGCAGATGCACAAGCAAGACTTTGGACGAGTAATAGTGGAAGATCAACACTTGATGGCAATGCTTATTACAATCGTCAGTTAACTGGACCCGGCCGAGGACAACAAAATCATGGAGCCAATGTTCAATTTGAACATAAATTTTGAGGATTTTAGACTTGCAAATACATTATTTTTAAAATATTATTAATTTTTATACATAATAATAATAAATAAATATTTTTTTTATTTTTCTTAGAAATTATGTAAATTGTATTTTTTTATAAATTTTTCCATTAAATTCAGAGTTTAACCCATTAACGGCTAGTCCTAGTCCTAGAACATAATTTGAATAAACCAGTTTTTCTTTGCTAATTAAACAAAAGAAATATTGTTCAGAATTTAAAAATACCGCATATACCCTGCTGTAATATACTAATATATATATAATAATTATAATATATATTGGATTAGTAGAATATCCCTGGCCCACTAACCAACGTAAACACAAAAAAAAATGGTGTGTAATTTTTTTATAATAAAATATATTCACAATAGAGTATAAATCCCATTAGGAAAAATATCCACACTGTCCCCGATTTGGGCAGCAGTTTTAAATGTTGTTTTTGTTTTTACTATTCACTAAAAAAAAACATATGAATATATGGAGTTTGTATGAAAATAGTACAAGAAAAAATTTAGGGTAAAATGGACGAATTGCCGAGACCCAACTTATTACGTTTTATAAAAACCTGGTT
>JANSTW010041338.1:0-14445 GCA_027564275.1 Diadocidia ferruginosa | reverse complement strand
AAATAGTGTACAACACACGTTGCGCTAATTTAAACCCCTTAAAATCGCCCCTCCCCTGACATGCTCAAAAAAATTTTATGGCAATACTCAGAATATCTTCCTTTAACGGAATAAGTAAAAAAAAAACAGCGTAAAACCCTCTCCCTTAATCTACAAACAACCATAACCTAAAAAATCAAAAAACAGATTTTTTTTTTACAAAAATAGGGGAAGGAGGGGGTCGTGGATATATCAAAATACGCGTATTTCTCCCCTCTATCTATTCTATTAATATGGTGCTTTTATATTTTGTAATCTAAATTTTTTACGTTTTTTATCTGAAACTTTGAACCCCTCCGTAGGGGGTGGTTTCCCCACTACCAAAATATATAGGCTGACTCGGGGGAAGGTCGCCTACATTATAAGCGAGCTCCTGCTGAATGCGCCTGTAAAGTGCATTTCAACCCAGAGGGCTGCCGCTTCCCGAACCCTCTGCATAATTTTTATTTTCTTATCGAAGGGCTATATCTTTATCTCTTATTCTTAATCTTCCTTGACTAAGAGGGTTAAAATAATAAAAAAGTCTCATTTAAAAATTATATTGTTATATGTGGTTTTATTTTTATAATATTTATATTATCAGCTATTATTAAAAATATATAAATTTTTTTTTGTTTTTTTTTTTTAAATTTAATTTTTGTTTTAATAATTTATTAAAGAAATTGGTTAAAATGATAAAAATTAGGTAATTAAAATGTAGGAACTTACTATATAATATAATATGTGTCACGATATTTCATCAGTATCAATAAATAGAAATTAAAATCTATCACTGATATCACAAAAAATATTTTAACTAGTTATAAATATAAATTTGTTGCCAATCAATTGTAATCTATAAAAATTATGTGTGTTTTTCCAATCGTGATAATTTTTTTTTTGATAATAAAATAGAGTCGAATTAGTTAGTAAAATTAATTTAAATAATACTTTTTAATTTTTATGTCAAAATATAAGTAGGTAAAGTAATGTTTTTTTTACTTTTCATTTTTATTATTTTGGTTAAAGCATATTAGATATTATAACATTCTGTACTCACAGTTAGGCAAAGTAGCAATCAACTCAATATATGTTATGAGAAACCGAGCTTTAACTGGCAAAATTTTTATTCGTTATAACTATCGACTTATGCCACTTTGCCTTATGAGCAGAGAATTTATTGTTTTGTATAAGATTTGCTTATTCTAAAAATTGTATAAAAAAATAATATTAGGCTAGTAAATTATATACCTCAGGTAATCAAAATTAGATTATAATAAAAATATTTACAAGAAATTCAAAAATATTTAAAAATTACATTATTAGTTACTATACTGTTAATAAACACAAAGTCAACATTTAGGCGTAGAACATCACAGAGATTTGTGTTTTAAATGAATTATTACCCTTAAGTTCTCTTAATTCACTAAAACAAACTGAATTTTATGAACCGCTTTCTTTATCAAAATGCATATTGTAAAATTTAAATCAATAATAATAATTATAGTTTTTTCGTAAGAATGAAATTAATATTTGTTCCTTTTTTTAAATACATTTTTAACTTTGCAATCGAATTATTAAAACTAAACTACACTTTAGCGCTTATGGCCGAGGCTCTAACGGACCCTTCCCCCCAAAAGGGTCCCTACCAGACGTCAAAAACCAATATAACTCTTGGCGCTCTCCCCTGTTTTGAAGGGGGAGAGGGTCAAAGTTTGGTAAACATTTCAGAAAAAATGATATTGGGGGGGGGGGGAGTTGAAGGTATTACAAATACCTATCATTTAAAAAAAAGTTGAGGCAAATCCAACACTCGGTGTAGGTGGGAGGGGCAAAAATCTGTTTTCTAATATTTGTTGGTAATAGGGGGCGGGCCACGATAAAAAAATTTAATGCGTTTCAAATGAAAGGTAGAAACTTGGATCAGTTAGCCATATACGTTTTGGAACCGACTTTTTTCTGTGTCGGGTGTAGCCTGTGTCGGAAGTGTTTAAATTACAAATATACTGTGGTCCAGAAGGCGGCAGCCCCCTTATAGTGTTAAAATTACAGGAACCGTATTTTTTTTCTCGCCCCCCCCGGAAGGGGAACCTATACTCCTAGATGGGGGTGCGGGGGGCAGTAGATTCTCGTTAAGAAAATTAAAACAAAGCAGGGTGTTCGGGCTGGCAGCCCCCTGATACTATAAAAAAGTACAAAAACTGAATTTTTAGATTTTTTTTGGATTTGTTTTCCCTAAACTTTAAAATTTTTATGGCTAACTGCTCCAAGTGTCTACCTTTCATTTGATACCCACCAAAATTTGTTATTTCAAACCCGCCCCTTCCTACGCACAAATATATAAAAAAACAGATTTTTGCCCCTCCCACCTACACGGAGTGTTGGATTTGCTCCAATTTTGTTATAACTTTTATTTGATACCATATATCCCTTACCCCCTCAAATATTAATTATTCCTAAATTTTGACCCTCTCTCCCGTCCAGACGGGGGAGAGCGCCAAGAGTTATAGTGGCTTTCGAAGTCGTATTAGCACAGCTATTAGTGTGACACATGTATAAATTATATGCGTTAAAATTAGATATTTTTGTATGTGCCTTGGAGTCACATACCGTGATATTATTTGTAACAAAAACTCATGGCATGATTAGATCAGGGTTAACCGACAATAAAAAAAAAACAATAAATTCAAGAAAAACTCCTTGAATGTGAATTTGTATATTTGGGCAAGCGGCATGCTAGGACAAAGTCGTTGAATTAGCATGGTAATTGTTGCGTTTTCTTGTCGAAAGACCCGCCGGTTTACTGATTTCTTGAAAGACATTTATACAATCGTATAACGTATCAACAATAGATAACCCGATAATGTTTGCAACAATTTTTAATTTATTTATTTTTAAAATAAAAAAAAAGTCTTAATAAACTGTATTTAAGTAAAATAAAAACTTCAAATATTTAATAATTATTTTAAATTTACAAATATTAATTTTAACCCATTAAGGCCCAAGCGAAATATATTTAAGTTTTGAATTTTAATGAGTTTCTATTAACTAAAACAATTATAGTTTTAAAATTGATGAATCTTATATTGTATTGATGTTCGATTAGTCAAACTAGCTTTGGTCCTAGCATTACTACACGACGAGATGTGACAAAACAATATTTTCATATAATATAAGATAAAAATTCAACTTAAATTGTTGTTGTTTTCTTAACAATTATTATGCTGGTGCTTGTTCTTCCGTTTTTCAACAAACTGCGTGATGTCACTAAGTCCACCCAGCTGGGTATTAATGGGTTAAAATAATAAACATTGATTATGCACTTCGAAAAGAAAGCTTAAATTGAATAAACATATTCTGTTATGGAATTTCTTCCCAATTTGTTTTATTTAATTTCGAAAAAAATCCTTTTTATTGGAGTCGGTTTATACAAAAATCCTGGCTAAAAATCAGTCATATCGTCTTAAAAAAAATGTATTGCTGGTTTTTTTCATATTGCATATTGTTGTCTACGAATTTGTGAGAAAATGGGTGAAAACGTATTTATATTTTAATGAGATGATTAAAATTGCCATAATGAAAAATAATATTAATAGAAAGCTGCTATAGTCGCTGGGTATATATAAATATTTGTATTGCGATTAGATAAAATATTTGTAGAAAAGTAAAAATATTATAATAATGGAAACTAATTTGATAGAAGACAATTTGTAGGTGTACTATATATTTAATAATTGAGGCACTCAAGTAGACAAGAAAATCTTTATATCGATTGGTACATGCTACATAATCACTATCACAGTTTATAACTAAACTAGAATAGCTGAAGGTCAGAATTTACGCGTATTTTTTCGAGGAGAAAGTTCTGTTTTACAAATAAGAAAATTATACTATTCCAATTAATAGCTATCAATTGTTCTATGTTCAATAGGGCATGTTAAACGTCAAAAATATATATGTATAATAGCAACAATATCCGTCTTTATGTGAAAAAACAAAAATTTACATTGATTTTATATATTAGGCACTAGCGCCATTGAACTAAATTTAAACATGCCCAATTAAAAAATTGAAAATTTTTAGATTTTTTTTAAATAACGATGAGGGAATTGATATTAATTGTTTCTAACCCTTGGAATGCATACGTGATTTTACCTACACTACAAGTTTTCGAAAGAATAACATAATCCTTGTATCAAATGAAATTATTAGCAAATCGGTATTTTTGTTGGTAATATAAAATAGTTTAATGTCCTAGAATATGATTAAAATCCAACTTATGTCATCATATTTACAAAGCTCTGCATATACTCTTGGGTCCCTTGGACCCCACGTATGTATCATAGGGTTAATCAATAAATTAATGATTGTAAAACAAATATTCGTATAAAAAAATGTATAAAACGCGTATTAATGGTAGAGCCTAACAATTCTTTGAACTTTAGCCATTATCATAATTAGACGTACTATACAGAAAGAGACGCGGCAATAAATTATTTTCATGTTAAAAATCGCTGGGGGCTTATTTCCGTGGAGAATATTTTTTCCTATACGCTTTGCCGTATAAAACAAAAATTCACCTCTAATTGTTGTTGTTTCTTGTACAAAATTTGTTGGGGCTTATTTTTCACAAAATTGCGTGTTGACATATCTCTTTCTGTATATAGTACTTCTAATCATTTAATAACAGTGGAATTTCCCGCTTCACACGATTTATAATTTTCATGATAATCGCTCGCATAATACGGCAAAAGTGATAGTGATTTATTTCGTATTTATATGGCTATGCCACCTCGAATGGGAACGTCTTCGCCACCAACATGCTCACCGCTAGCTCCATAATCGAAATTTGGCGAATCTGATCCGTAGCCACGACGACCCGCAAAAGCTTCCGAAGGCAATGAAATATTTTTTAAAACTTTTGCCACATAAATTGGCGCAGGCCCGTCAACTTCTTGTATGCTAAGTCGCCGCGTTGTACATTTCTTAATCGGCGACATAAATGCGAACAGAGTTAACGTAACAATTAACGAAAGAATTAATATGATGGCCCTGCCATCAATGCCGGCTCCTCGAACCGATGCCAGTGCAGCCAAAATAACCAACAACAAAACAACGGAAAACTTTGTCATTGTAACGGCTGTCGAATGAATTTTGCCACCACCTTGGCTGATCATATTGCTTGGACCATATGCAAAATATAAATTATGTTTGTCGCCAAAATGTTTCAGCAGAATATAGACCATGGCAAAGGGCATAATTAGTGGACAGGCTACACTGTAAACGGTGCTCATGGTAAACACCATAACTGTCCAGGCATAATGAATACCGAAGGGGAATTCGAGTAAGATTGACTTACGAATGTGTGGCGTTTCGGCACGTGATTTTGCTGTTGCCAAGTGCCAAATGTAAACAATTAAATCGGGAAAACGTAACAATTCAAGCGCTGTACCAATGAATGCAGCCGTTATAACGTAATTTACAAAAAACGCACCTTTATCGGGCAGGAAAATACAATCCCACCGAAACTTCTGACTGTCCGAATAGTGGAGCGTCCAATCGAGCAGTGCCTGTGCACTGGTCAATCCCAAAGATGGTAAAATTAAAATCATAAACAATAAGTAACCGAAAGATTTCGTCATAATTGAATAGTTTTGTCTGGAACGCGTCCAATGGTCCAGCCATTTATCGGAAAAGGCCACAATGACCGGCATCAGAGCGGCCAATGTCCACAGCAATAGGGTCGGCAGAAACTCCGATATTAACGGACTGACTTTGTTCGTGGGATGTTCTGATGGCTTTAGGATAGACCAAGTGTTTATTAAATTAACAATATAGATCGGTGTGGTTAGAAAGAATAAAAATAAGAATAAAACTAAATTAACGAAAACCCATTTCACGTACCAGCTGCTGCTGCTTTCGTTTAGATTTTCCCAAAATATGTCCGACGGAGACGGAGCATAGCACAGATGCCATTCTCGATAGGTGCCCGGTTTAAAATGCATTATAATATTTCGGGCGGCTATTGTTGACGAAACAGTTATAAAAGCAATGCCCAACGGTTCATTCAGAGCCGATGCACGTAACCGGGCCACTTCACCGGTCAGTTTGATTTCTTGTTCTTTATAATACTCCAACGCATCAACAGTTTGACATGTAAAACAACTAGGCATTGCCGAAAGTGGTCCACGATTACGATGCATCTCACAATATACTCGTGCGTCGACAATGCGTTCGTATTCTTCCACAACTTGTGTTAATTTCGATATGTTATAGGCCAATTCAATGTCCTCGATGATCATGTCGGGAAATAATTCCTTAATATAGTTACGAATGATGACTTTGTTGCAGTCACTTTGCGATATATTGGTGGCCATAATTGTCCGCGTTGGGGCTGTTTTGAAGGCATTGCGACCGGATGTTCGCCGCATTATCAACACCACCAGCGGAACATACGCAATGGCCACTATAACATGAATCCACAGCAGCGGTGATGATGGCTCCAAATTGGATATTGTGGTGTGGCCAAATGAATTAACATCTCCGCTTAGCTCCCCTTGGAAATTAACCGGCAAAATTATGACAATCGATATAAATGTAATGATTGCCATAACGACCATCAAGTGAAGTTGAAAAGATAGATAGTGAACTGCATCCGGACCACTATGCAGCAGAATTTGTTCTTTGGTTAATTTTAATGTTATCCAAATCCAGGAAAATATTCCTCGATCAATATGATGTATGTGCGTTGATTGACTAGACGTACTGTTACGTATTGAATCCAAGCCACTAACTGTAGTGCTGCTGCCATCGCCACCGCCAACACTATTCGTACCGTTCGGTGTTTCCGCATCACCCGCCGCACTGGACGTACCATGAGCATAGAATATTTGAGTCCAACGTTTCTTCTCACCCGTACTATTCACCAAAGCCAATCGACCATAGTCCCAGGCTTGTTGTCGCAACACTGTAAACAGCAAAATAAATATAATCCAGGCCACCACATTGAGGATTAGCGTTTCCGGAATGCCTTCGTATAGATTTGTTATAATATTTGTTTTGTTACGTATCGTTAAGCAGGTAGCATTTTCATCGATTAGAATGGACGAATAATTGCGAGAATAGTCCATTTTATCGTCAGTGTGATTTGGCTAAAAATAATAAATTTATAATTGTAAAAGTTGATTTTATTTATTAGTTTTACTTATAGTTAAAACTATGTTATAACTAACTATCTATGTTTACGGAAGGGTTTATCTTAAAATTTCGAAAAGCATCTGTGCAAGGGGAATAACCTTACTTAACACGATCAACAAAATAATCTCAATTATTGTTCATGACAGACTCTCGACCAAACTTTAGCAATCCATGCGACAGGAACAAGCTGGATTCAGACGTGGAAGATCATGTGCAGATCACATCAACACGATACGAATGATCGCAGAGCAATTGTTGGAGTGGCAGTCACCACTATATTTGCTTATATTTAAATAAGCGTTTGATAGCTTGGATCGAGATATGATGTGGAAATATGAACAGCAGCGGTATTTCTGAATATTATATTATTCAAGGGCTTTAAATGGAAGCAAAGTGCAGAGTGCTACATCGTGGAAAACTAGGTCGATGGTTTACTGTCCAATCTGGTGTTAAGCATCATAAAACGAGAAAAAACATTTGACCATTTTGACCTAAATTAAGGCTTGTACTATTTTCATACAAACATATGGATTTTTTTAATGAATAGTAAAAGCAGAAATTATAGATATAAAAAATTTGCCATGTATTTTTTCATACGAGTACGTGTTAATTTTTTATAACCATAAAAAACATCAAATTTAAGCAAAAAATTATGACGTCATTATTCATTCAATATCAAAATAATAAAGTCCAAAGAGAATCCAATCCTTACAAATAAATGCTTTTGTGATTCATCAAATTATCATCATTCATAAATAGCATATGGCACTAACACAGCTATGCGAATTTATTATTGTTTTTGTTTATTTTCTTTCGATAATAATTAAAAATAGGTTGTTGCTGATGAACGATAACAATTAATAATTTATAATTAATACAGTTGCTTCAACTTTTCATAAACTTATAATGTAGAAGACAATGACTCATAAATACAGCTACATATATTTAATTTACGTAATTAAATCATTTTTTCTGTAATAATAATAAACCGGCTAATTAGCAAATAATAAAAATAGAAGGAAAAAAAATTAGAGAAAGCTTCGCCATCATAATATTGTGAAGTTCAAAATAAAACCAACTACACTACGTATAAATTGAAAGTCGAAGGTATTTTTATTCGCGCTTTGTATCGAAATGTCAATTTAGCAAATGCGATTTTCTCAGATTTTCACGATATGGATTTTATTATTTTTAGATTTTACTTACTTGAATTTGAAGACTGATGGTTCTTTACGATTTTCCAATAGTTTTATTGCGATTTTCGGACCGTTTATTGGTAAAATTAGAGTAAATATGCACCTCGACTGATTTTCGTGTCAGACACATATTATTTTTCTTATATTTCTGTGTGTGTGTGCGACGTGTGCAGTTGGTTTCATTTTGATTGAGAGAGCGCGTTCATTGCGGTTGAATTTAGGTTGAGGTTATGATAAGGTATAGGCCCTAAAAATATTTGTATATAAGCACAGAATAAATATAGATAATTCAGAATGGACACTTAGTGTAAAAACACTGTAGCTTGAATTTTTTTGAATTATCGTCCATTACGCCACTTGTGTTGATTGAACAAACTATTCACATGTGGTGAAGCAAACCGAATAAAATTCTGAACTCAACGATAATTTTCTCCTTGACACATGATCCGATTTTACTATCCGACTAAAAAAACCTGCAATCGTATGAAATACATGTTAATTTATGTATTAAAAATTATTGAGGTTAGGTTTCATCCGATTTTCATCTGATTTATATATCGGGCAGAAAATCGTTCCGTGTTTTAATGTCGGTAAGGCAGATTTCTGTAAGATTTTCATCAGTTTTTCATTAAATTGTAATTTTTTAATATTAAAATGGTTTAAATAAAAGAAAAAATAAATAAAATATGATTCTACAGTTATTCTTTATAATAAATGTTGTTGTATTTTGGCTTAAGTCTTAAAAGGAAAAATAAAAAACGGACGGAAAAATCGGTTGAAATTCGAATCATGATCATACACAATTTTATTGACTTTAATAAAATAAGTTTTCTAAAAAATTTAATTTTTTCCCTTTCAGTCTACAATTATTGTACAGCCGGATCTTTTATGTCCACATAACCTCAAATTATATGCCATATGCTTAAATATTTATTTTTAGGCAAACAATCTGAACATATAGAAGAATAGAAAGTCTCAGAAGTGTGGTGTTGTACAGAGTTGCTTTACATAGTTAGTCCGATCGCTGATGAAGTTAATAGATATCAGAAACTAACTTGAACATCGCTGTTTAAACCATATTTTTTTAGATAAGATTAAAAATATATAAAGTTTATAATAAGTAAATGACATAAATTATAATTTAATAATTATTACCCGGCAGTTATGAAATTAACATGTATAAATACAATATGCATTTTAATTACAAACAAACAATCTGAGTATTATATTTTGTGTTGAACATTAGTATTCTAAAAATTTAATTGATGAACTTAATTATAAAAATTAAAATGAAATATATGAGCCACATTTTTATCGAAAAATCAGCTTCAGCGACGAGGCCCATTTCGGCTGAACGGTTTTGTAGAGAAACAAATGTAAATAGCAATAGTTTTAGTTTTCTGCCATACGCCGCGTTATTGCATCACTGCAATTAGGGGGCTTTAAACAATTTTAAATATTTTTAAAAAATATTAAAAATAATTGGCGAAGTATTTTATCTGTACATTCTACCACTTAAAAATTTAAAGATTTACCTCTTGAATTAATTTCCATTTTTTTTCGAAAACACCGACTATAATATTTCAGACTTAAATTTATCAATACGCACAAAATAATAAGAAAAACACCCAAATAATAAAAATTACTTTCATATTATGACAATATTTACCTCTCGTTTCCATATAAATACATTATTTTTATCGTGTTATTACGGTTAATGGGATTTTGACGCTAAAGAAGAAGCCGAAAAAGCCTCAGCCATTCAATTTTATATACAGAAATAAATGTTTATTAAAAATATTTATCTTTAATTTCTCTTGTATATATATATATATACATATAATAACAAAATGAATAAAATTTCCAAATGAATATATGAAGCAGAAGCCGAAAAATCCAAGAAAATATAAATCGTCTTTAAGGCTTATTGCTGCCGCATAATTCGAGCACTGTATTTATAAGTATATTTCATATCTATATAGATATATTAAGCTCTCTGTAACATCAATAACAATTTATTCTTTTTTTTATATAAAATATATTTTTTGATTGAATAAATAAAATATCTATATATATATATACTACAGCTATAAGAAGATGAAGGAAAAAAAATTTCATCAGTGAAAAAACAATAAAAAAGAAGAAAAACAAGATAATATAATACAAACAAACATACGCGCAGCAACAAAATCAAGAAAATAAAAGAATAAAATGTAATTTTTCTTATTTATCCACTAAATAATATAATATTTGACTTGATTTTCTACATTACCTACATTTATATAGACTTTAACTTGCCTCATTTTATTCAATGATATACCAACACATATAGGGTACATTATATTGTCCTCTGATCACCAACAAATATAGGGCCAGAGCAAGTCGCTAACGATACTCCACCTTCTTTGATTTGTAATAAAATATCTGTTTGAAAAAAAAGGCTAAAAGTGGTCCCTAAGCTCCTTCGTTTTGGAGTAAAGGACACGATGATGATTTTAGTCGATATATTACAGTTAAGATGAACAAAATATGCTGTCTTACTATTTGTATTAAAAGGAAAGTACGTAATTCTGCGTTTGTTTGTTCAACAGTACAGTTACGTAGGTCAATTTTAAAACATTAAACTATTTGGTAAAACTGTATTCAAAATACAAAAAAAGTCCCTCAAAAACATCAAATTTATGTTATTTTTTATTATGTTTGCACATAAACACATTTTCAAGATACATCAAACTTTTTAATTAATAAAATTTCTGAATTTATGCTGCTCTTAGACAGAAAAAATTATTTAAATTTGTTCATTTATTATTTATATTCTTATATATAAGAACCAGGAATAAAAAATGTTTTTAATATTTTCAAAATGCTCAAAATGTGTAGTTCAAGAAGATAATATGACGAGTAATATGAAGTAGTTTACCCAAAAAAACAGCACGTCACTGCAGAAAATGTCTATACATATACGCAACAAAATCTAAAGATTGAATTATGTTGCAGCCTTAAGAGCTTTGGAATAATAATATATTTAGCCCCTTATTTTGTTCGGCTGTGCTATATAAACGAAATTTATTTATTGTGTGCGTATTATCCCTTATTAATATTACTTACACATGATTCCAGGATTTCTTTATCATTTCTCTTCTCTGATGGTGTTGTTCTTAGTGGATTTCTCTATAAATACCTATTAGGGTAGGCCGAAATATGTAAAAATGAAAAAAAATATTAATACAGTACGGCAAAAAAGTTGTGTATTACAAAAAAATCCCTATTTTTTTAAGCCTAAATGTCACGTCTTTAAGTTGAAATCCTGACATCTCTATGGAAAAATAAAATAAGAATTTTCAGACGTTTAATAGCTCAAATAATGCGTATGTATTTAAAAAACTAAACTAGTCACAAAAAAAATATAATATAATTTATGAAAATTTCGTTTAAGAATGCTAACTAAGTAATGGCACGGAGGAACTCAAATAACTGCTAAACGTTTAGACTTTTCTTCTAGCATTAGTAAGTTAACATTGAATAAAACTCAGAGTTAAGTGTAAAACATTTTTATAGATGATGTTATTTTGTAAACGAAGCTCATTTAAAACTCTTGTACCGGAGAGCTCAATTTACCAGAAATTTTAAAAATATATTTTTTTTAATTCTATACGTTCTTTGTTTATCGATCTCGCAGTTAAGCATGATGGAAATGTAAAAAAATGTTCCATTATAATTAATTTTATTAAAATTTTACACTCGTGCAGCGAAAAAATTTTCTAATATACTATTTAACATACAAAAAATATATAGTGCCTTATATACAAGCTCTCGATTTAGGAAAAATGTCTCATATATCCCAGCCTTAAAACTGAAATTTCTCTAATTTACATAATATCATAATCTAAAAATATTATAGTCACATAATGAGGTGGCGAAATCTTTGGGAAGCTAAATTAAGCATTGAATTTTCTTTACAAAATTCAAGGTTTTATTTAGCTTCCCAAAGATGTCGCCACTGCCATTGTGTAACTATATATTTTTAGATTATGATAATATTCAATATTTTAACGGTAAAATGCACAAGTATCCGGATATAAAACATAAACTTTATATCTGTTTTTGTTTTCTTTAAATACGGAGCTATTTAACGTTTTAAAGTTTGAATTTTTATTTTTAAACCTTTGCATAGAGATTTCAGAATTTCAACTCAAAATTTTCTAGATATAAATTAAAAAAATTATATAAAATATAAGAACATTTTTAATTTTTTAATACACAATTATTGCGCTTTATAGTATTTAACATTTCTCATTTTAGGATATTTCGGCCCATCCTAATACCAATACCTCGTCACTATTACATTATATTTTATAAAAATATTTTTTCTATACTGTGTTTTTATTTTTTTAGTTTTTTGTTCCAAGATTTAGTAAAAAAAAAACCTTTAACAAAGATTTATTATACAAGATTAGTTTTTTTTTGGTTTGGTTTAGGAGAGGAGGTTTTTATACAATTTTTTACCATCCAGTAAACCTATATCTAACATGATTTTGTATTTTAAAATAAATATTTAGACCCGCATTCGGTTTATATTTTATAATAACATAAAATTTTTAAATCTCAATAATGATGAAAAAAATTAAATTGTGGTCTTATAAGAGCGCAAAGTGAAGAGCCAAACTGTATAGTTATATAGGTATATTATGTTGCAAAGACCACAGCATTTTTTTTTTAAACTATCTCGGCAACAAAGTTTATAGTTTAACATTTTTGGTAACATTTATATACATAAATAAAAGATGAAGACAAATTTATATATTATTTAAAAGGTCTTTAAGTTAGTTAATTTGGAAAAATAATGAATTTAATATTCAATAAGATTTTGAAGAAGAAAAAAGCCGTATAAATTATTAATTAACGTCTGGTAGACGAATTAAATTAGAATAAATTAAAACGTTTGTTCTTTAATCGGCATCATCTTATGTAGGTATAATGTATATTATATATATAGAATTAATAATGGATTTTTTAAGTTTTGTCAAATTTTAATTATTGAAATATGATTTAATTATTCCATATTTTTAAATGATATAATCAAATTTTGACTAAACTATATATAAGATATGAGCCATTTATTTTGAAAGTGGCTCGATTCCATTTAAAAAAAATCAATCAAGGTATTAATAACATTAATTGTAATTAAACTTAACAGTATCTCTTATTTACTAACAAAAATTGAACTCAATATATTAAGAACAATATATTTTACGACATGTGAACCATACAGTTCTAACTGCAATGTAATTCCTATTTAGTTAGAACTGTATGGTTTTCATGTCGCAATTTATTTAGAATTTTAAATAAAAAAGGGATACTGTTAAGTTGTATTTATTGCTATCATCACCTTGTTTTTTTTAATTGGGCTAAAGAAGCCACTATTAAAATAAAAAAGATTGTATATTTTATAGCTTTAATCTTATTCTTGGGGGTGTACCGCAAGGATGGATATTAAAAATTAAGATCAATATTTTGTTTAAATAAATAGAAATATGTTTAATTGAAAAAGATCTGAATTAAATATTTACAGAATTCTCAGCATATGTTTACGATAACAAGTGTATTAAAAATCATTTTATTTAATATTTTTTCTCACTCAAAAATCTGTTCCAAAAACTAAGTTACTCGAAAAATATCAATTTAAAAAATCTGATAAAACTATATAAACTGGACACTGAATTAAAAAAAACAAAACACCCAAAGCTTACTCATTAGTATAGTTTTTCTTATTCTTATTGATGTTATAATATGCTTTATTGTTGTAAATCTATCTTATAAATTAAATATCAAGTTCTTCATTAAACGAAACCAAACGCATAAAAAACCACCTTAATTAAGCCCATAACATTTAACAAATATCTATAATAAATTCAAATTCGACAAAAAAAAAATAAAATCAAAAATAAATTAATTCACCACATTTTTTTATTTAAAATTTTTTCGATTTTGTTTTTTCTTTTATACACAGCTGCAAGCCGATTTGTTTGTATTT
>JANSTW010041327.1:0-14449 GCA_027564275.1 Diadocidia ferruginosa | reverse complement strand
CTGATGTAAAAAAAAAAAACTTTTTAAATTATTTCTATTCATATGTATAATAATTTAAATGATTTAATAACTCGCTAACTATATGGATGAATTTTAAATAACTGTCCTTTTTGCGATCCCATTTTTACGATTTTTGTAATTTTCTGTACGTTTTCTCTCACCGTAACTCTATTACAAGTTAGAACCCAAAAATGACATTTTAACATATTTAGTACTGAAATAATTATTTTTGTCACGATACGGATATAAGATGCATATACAAAATTTCCGAAACATAGTTCATCTTAAAGGTTTACTCTTTTGTAAAGTTAATCATTTAGGTCGTTTTTTTTGTATGTGATGAGCAAAGATCAAACTTTGGGAACCCCTAAAACCATCTCTTAAATTTTTGTTAGCTCGTATCTTTCGTAACTTTTAATTTTTTTTTGTTTAATTGTGTTTTCTTTCTATTAGTTTTTTTTTGTATGGGAGCTACCCTCTCTTGTTGCGCGAAATGTCTATTATTCAATACAACAAAGTAGAAACTCTAAACAAACCATTCTCACATTTTGTTATCGTGCTCATCTAGAACTTTCTATTTTTACATGGACGGACAGACAGACCATTTTTTAACTAGCAATTAAGATGGGTTGTTTTTATTTTTTTAAATTGTATAGTATGGTTTATATTAAAATTAAAATAGCTTGATTTAAAAAAGGACACAAAAGTGACAGTTATCTGAAATTCACCCATATAATATAGTGCATACTTTATATACATTGTACATTTAAATGCAATAATAGAACAACATTACTATAACAATATATTTTGTTGGTAAATATGGAATATATCTGCTCTATAAAAACATTATCTTTTTTTATTATATAAGATGCGATGATGAAGCCTTCAACAAAATTTTAAAAACTACATTTAAACTGACAACTTTTAGTATACGTTGTTTGTTATATTATTATTTTACTGTGTGTTTGGTAAAATAACAACAGAGAAAATTGTGGAAAAACGATTTTTTTTCCTCTAAATTTGTATATACAATTTATATCTTTTCCAACATTCTCTCATATACAATATACATGCGACTATACATAATATTAGAAAAATGCAAAACACGATTTCCCATTATGTTTGTTATTTCGATATATTATAGAAAAATGTATTTCATTCAACCGGTCGCACAAAAAACATGTTTCTATATATTTTCTTTAATATAATGTTTTAAAAAGGATATTATAAACTAAATAAAAATATATAAAGAAAAACCATCATAATATATAGGTATATGTCCATATTATATAATATTAAATAATACTATAGGTCAGTCCTCGCATATAATATATAAAATAAAATTATTTCTTTTTATTTTTATTAGTTTTTTATTCATCATCAGCATCATATGTTTGGAAAATGTGATATTTTGTATATTACAGAGACACACACACAGAGTTGCAATAATTTGTTACGATTTATTATATGTGAAAAAAGAAAGAAAAATAATTTATTTTCAGAAAAAGCAATTTTGCTAGATTTTCAACATTATATAAAATTGTATATTTATATACAATGTCTATATTATATCGATGTTATTTATTGATCAGTGACGTGCAGAATAATTTTATAATTTGATTTTTTTATATACTTTTTGAAGCCGATAAAATAAAATAATTATACATATCTATAAAAATTTCTTTAATTATAATAAAAAAAAAATTCGTAAAATAAATTTAAATCAATTAATTATTATCACACACTTGCGAAGCTGACCGATATTTAATTTTAGAAACATTTTTTTTGTTTAATTTATAATATCCGTCAATTAAAAAATATTATTTAACTTTTAATTTATTACTAAGCTGTCGGATTTTTTATTTGATTGAATTTATAATTTGTAAATTATCAAGAAATCATCTTACGTAACTTTAAAAATTTGAAAATAAGTTCTTGCACTTCACTGCGTCTATATAAACATAAACTCATCTATAAAAATATTTTATACGTGATTATTGTATCCAAAATAACGGATACACGAAAATATATTGAAGTTTCCAATATAATACGTTTATTATACTACCCTAAATCTTTGCACAATTTTATTTCAATTAATAATAACATAACTATAATATATATAGAAACAACGAAAAAGAGTTATTTTGTGTCAGTGGCGTTATTTCAGCAAAATCTTGGAAGGCAAGGTTTTTTTTAAATATTTTATATTTTGATAGTTTACCTATATAGTTAATAAATACATATTACTTAGTTTCAAATAAGAGAGTTTCAAATAAGAGAGTGTTCAGTCTAGTTTTAGTTATTTGAGGTTATTTTTTGCACTTTTTATTTAACATTTTTTAAATAGCTTTCTCTAATCAATTTAAACTTGCCGCGCAGCGAAATTTAAAAAACACAACTGCAGAGTAAATGATTTATATGTTAGATTAAACTTTAGATATTGTGAATATTATCTCAAAAATATGGGCTAAAGAGCGAGTTATTTTCATTTACTTAAAACTCAATTAAAACTCACCAGCGATTAGCGATTATAGAATAACTTTTAACACTACATTTGTCGGATAAATCAGTTTATTTGATCAAAATCTCTTTAATTATTAATTGTCATAAAAAATTTACCTATTTTATCAAATTTTCTTTAATCGTTAAGAAACCTCAATAATTTCGTTTCAATTCTTTTAAAATAATCGAAAATTTATTGAAAACTTAACGATTTTCGATTAAATTCTTTTCAATTCCTTTTTTTATATTTTTTATACTAAATTTGTCAGTAGGACATCATATCCGTTATAAATAATTTTTTTTTTAAATTCTAAGAAATTTTGTAAAATAAATTATTTCTTAAAAATCAAAAAAAGAAAATTGATGTCGATAAAATAAAATAAATACATTTTTTAAATGATTAACAATAGCTGTTCATTTTTTATAAAATGACTGAACACAGATTTGTTATTTAATTTTAATATAAAATTTATAGGAACAGGCTTATCGGTCAACAAAAAGTAAATACTTTTGTAATTTATTGGCTATAGTTTTCGCCTGAGCCTAAATTTTAATCATGTTTTTAGGGCGTTACGGTTTTTTCTGCTGTCTAATGTCTATTTAAAAACTAATTTGTATTGTACTATACAGTATGAAGAACAACAACATTGTTTAGCATTTTTTATATACAATTTATTTTATATAATAGAACACTAGCCGAATAAAGAAAAGCGATCCTAATCAATAACTTTGTTCAAGAGTTTCAAAGTCATGTCTAGTGTTCTACAATGTATCCTTAAAAATAAGTTATATATATACCCAACTATACATAAAGTTAGCTAATGTAAGTGCTTTCTATATTTAGATTATTTTTATGTCCTTATCTGTATCATCTTCACTGCGGTAGAGGTTCGGTTTATACAACGTAATAATAAATTAGGCAATATATAGAATGAGAGATCTGTCAAATCAAGAAAAAAAAATCTGTTAAATTGTAATTTGTTTTAAAAACTTTTTTTTATAGTTTTTTTGTATTATTAAATTTTATCAATACATCCATAAAAATTATCATTTAAAAAATAGGAAATTAGGTTATGTCTAGGCTATTTTTTGACTGGGATTTGAAGTATATAAACAAATATGAAAGCTTACCTCAAAACAAAAAAAAATTTAATCTTTATCGTTCAAAGGTAGTTTAAATACCAGTTAATTGATAGACAATGAGTTTACTAAAGTTGTGTTTTATTATAAGTTACGTCATATTGTGTTCATTTTGTATGAAAACAAAACTTAATTTCCTTTTAAATCTACGAAAAGCGCCGATTTGTATGGAACCATATAGCTATTTTGATAACATACTAAAGTGAGAAATCACGTTGGAAATAGATTCTTGTTATTTTATTTCTGGAGAAAAAGACATAAAGTCAAAATGTTATAATTAATAAAAGAAAGTTGAAGTTCCCTTAAAAATGTAAAAAAAATATCTACTCTTTTTAAATCAATCAAATTTTTTGAATAAAAAAGCGGTGTTAGGAGATATGAGAAAAAAATGCCAATTATTTGTGTAAACCAAAACTGACATAATTGTATATAGAAATAGGAAATAGTAACAACAAAAATTTGTTTTATAAAAACATCCGGACTCGACGTGATACTAAAATGTTATACAAAACCAAAAATATGTTATTTTATCACGAACTAATAATATGCTTTCATATAATATACGTTATAGTATTCTGTATACTTGTAAAGATACATACATACATACCTACATATGTTTTTGTCAGTTTACAAGACGATTTTTTAAAGCTAAGAAAATAATTGAATTGTTCATACATATACATATAAATATAATATAATTTATATTTATAAAATGTTTATAAAGTATTGATTCAAAAAGTTTGCTAAAAGCGTCGTCGTAATTGAGGTAAAAAAAATCTTTTTTTATCAATTAATCTAATATAAATTGAACTTCTTACTTCATAATATATTATTTATATGTCAAATTGTTATAATAATTTGCATCTATAAGAACGAAATAGAGTTAATTTAAATTTTAATTCTACTTCATTTATTAGACTAAATATTATATAGTTTTCATATAAAGAGAACTTTTTAAATGTTCTATATGATAAAAATTAGAATATCAAATAATATAAATGATAGCCTGCATTTTACTATATAAGTAAACAAATAATAAATAATAATTGAATTCAAGGATTTTAAACAAACAATTTCGAATATCATAACTATATATGATTTATATAGATGAAAAATAAGTGAAATCGCAAATTTTAAGAAGTGTTATCTTTGACTCTTAAATGCTTTTTTTTATGCAAATGTCATTTCATTTAATTTATTAAAGTAAAAAAAAAACAATAAGCTAAAAGCTTAATACAATGTATGAGGTTTTACAGCCAGTATGTATAAAATAAGCGTAAATTAATAAATTTAATTATTTAACAATATTTACCAATATTAAAAGAATAGAAAAAAACATATTCTGAAGAGATCAGAGAGAAAGAGATAGAGAGAGATCAAATACTGTAATTTTTAATAATAAACTTTAAAATTAAATATAATTCAAACATTTTTTTAATATTTTCATCCAGCTTTTGTTGTTATTTAAAAAATCAGTATATTGTTCTAAAAAAAAAATTGTTTTTATTCTCAAATAAAAGCTATTAAATTCTAAAAATCATACATAACTTAAGGCACCATACATTTAATTGATGATTTTGAAATTTTTCACGTATACATATACTATAAACAGGGTGGATAAAAATGTGTGTATACGCGTAGACTTTCATTGTTACAGATGACAATATGGCGTTCCACATTGAAAATTGGTGTGGATGCTGTAGACTTTATATTGAAGACAATGTCGACTATAGTATTGATAATGTCGACTATAGGCTAAATAATAGGTAAAAGCTGTGAAAATGGCTTCATCAAAGCATTTGACAGAGTTAATCATGGATATTTACTGAGAAAACTCAATGAAATCAGTATTTATTCTTCCTTCTGAACTGGTTGACTTAATATTTATGTAGACGTAAACAATTCGTACCGGTGCGACATGCTGACAACATTCCACATCAAAAACGGTTTGTCATGAAAGAACCTAGTAATCAGTTTAAATATGGATATTGGTTTAGCTCAAGACCCCAATGGGTTGTAGTGGCAAATTATTATTATTATTAAATAATTCGTAAAAGTGGATGACGCCTTATTCGAATTAATTGAAACAAAATCGGGTGTACCACAGGTAGTCATCTTGGACCTCTGCTTTACAAAATATTTTTCAATGATATTTTCTTGAGAATTCACAATGTCTAATATATGCTGATCTGACGATATTAAAATTTGTATTGATGTTAATTCTAACCTGGCCGCTCAATAACTACAAAATTATTTTTTTCTTCAAGTCTATTGCACTAAAAGTAATATTTTTTTTAATTGTTTCCAAATAAGTAAGGTCATGTTTTCTCAAATTGTGTTAGTGAAATCTGCCTGAATCGTGGTTATGAGACTCGTGATCTTGGCGTTCTTGCGGGTAATGTATAGAATTTCTAACGACAAATTGTTCAACTACTAAGTAATTCAAGCGATTTTGACAGTATGTCGTATGATCATTTCATTTTCATGTGCTCTACCCTGTATCTACAAAATAATTTTAAAATATGTAGCTAGTATTTGGCAGATATAACCACTTTTTGGTTGTTTGTATGTTTTCTCGATTTTATAGAATATTATATTGTTATAATATATTTTCATTTTATTAAAACAATATAATATGTAAGTGAAATTATTGGCAGTCTATTTTGGAGAAATCTGGTTTATTTTCTCAGTATATATCAATACATAAAATAATAAAATGATATTTAAATTATATTTAAAATACATTTTCTTTACTACATGTGTCATAATAAAATTTCGTGGAATTCATTTTCTTTAAATATATAAACAACTTAATATAATATTTTCGAAGCAATATAGAGAACATTTGACTTAAATAAAATATAAATTTTAATTATAGATCGAATTTTATTTGGTTTACATTTTTCAAATGTTTTTATATACAAAAAGTAACTGACAATAAATTTCTTACAAAGTATTATAATATTAAATATTTTAAATTGCTATTAATTCTTTGTTTGCAATTAGTAAAGCTTTTATATACTTGTAATCTGTTTTTTATATAAGCATCGCTCCTGGTATGTAATTCATATATATTTAACCTCCTTATATATAGAGAGAAAGCGGAAATAAGATGATAGCGAGATTTTTATGTACAATGTACATGTTCAATGCAATTAGTACTAATACATATATTATATATGTTTTACGAAAATCCATAAAAACTTTTCATTATTGTTTTTATTTTATTATCATTCAATTAAAATGTAGTAAAAAATTCATGAATAATTATATTATGCGAAAGTACGCGGTTTTGTAGAAGCAAAAGTTGAAACATTAATTTAATTTAAATATAAATATAAAATTTATCTAATTACATATATACGGAGAATCGTCAGATGACATTTGAAGTTTGAATTAAAATAATTACCATATACATTTTTATGAGTTTAAATAAATCTAAAATTTATATAACACGAATTATTGCTTTATATATAGTCAAATATATATCACAGAGCTTTAAGCTAAAATTTAATCTGAATAAATAATACAATATTTTCCTCTTCTTCTTTTTAAAAGGAACTTAATTGAGTCTATTGATTCAAGACTTATCGATGGTGATAGTAATTTTGCAATTTTCCCAAAATATAGCAAGTCAAGCATCTCTGCGTCTTTATTTACTGCTAACGAAAAATTTTAAATTTCAATCTTAATATCAATACTTGAAGAATTTAAAGCTTGTATTTTTAGATTAAACTTTTAATATATAAGAATATAAATTTACATATTATAAAAAAAATGTATAAAACATTAAAATCTAGTTTTATAACAAAGCGCCATATATGTTTGTATGTTAAATCAACAGGAGACACAATAAAAATTAATTTTTAATTTTAATACAAAATTACAATTCCACATAATGTTTTGTTATATTCGCAAATTCAACTTTATTTATTTATACCAAGGTATAGGAACTTTTCAATATTCTGTATTCATTGTATGTGCAGAAATAAATATTTAACATTGATGTTGGATGCTGTGTTTTTTTGCTTATTATACAATTTTCAAGGGTTTTTGTATACATTTAAGTTATTATAATATGGAAAGTTGATTTTCTTATATTGATATATAATTTTTTCCTGCAGTTTTCTATATATACTGGTGTATATTATAGAAATTCTCGCGAGAATTTATAAAAAATAAAAAAAATATTTTTTTCACGGACGAAACTAACTTTCATATTTGTAATATTAATATACTGCGAACCACTCACGCAGTCACGATACCTTTGCTTTAGAAATGTCGCATTATTATACACAAGATGGATAATTATTTCAATATTAACATTTAAATATGCGGTATATGTTTCCGATATATAAAGTCATTTCCTCTATTATTGCGCCAGTTTAAGATTCTTAGGTATAAGAAATAATTTATATTTTATTTTTTTCTTTATTTAATATACACAACATCTAGCCAATTCTTACACAGTAATGACTTATGATTAATACAACAATTATGTGGGAGTTGGTTAAACCTTGTGCTTTATAATATAAATTAAAAAGATATGGTTTACTGAACTACATTTTGAAGGAAATAATAATTATTAATATTATACTTAAAAAACCGTTTTTGTTCGCCAATACAACCGTATTTAAGCTTTTCTTATAAAAAAGCTTTGCAAAATTTTCAAATTGAGCTTTTTAAAGAGTTTTTCTATTATAAACTAAATAATTGTATATACTTTACCTATATAAAAAAATCAGAAATAATTCTAAACATATTATATATTCATATAATATTTGTTTATTACCATCAGGGATGCTACATACATGGCTAAAGGGATCTAAATTTTTATTTATATTCAAATACTAAAATATTATACAATCTAATTACTTTGGTATATTAATTATTTAATGTTTCTATATAATGAATGTATATATCCATAGAATTAAATAAATTGCTCAATAGTTATAAAAAATAAATGGAACCTGAGCGTTTTCAATGCAAAAGCTCACATTTTTTTCGCCTATAGTTAAGCGTATAGTAACCGAGGTAAAAACAATTTTTTTTAATGCCGTATGGTGTTCCATTTAATTCGAAAGCTGGATTTTCACAGCTTTGAGGCTAATTTATTTGGATATACAACATTTTTTTCTTTTATATGTGTGAGTTTTAGATTTTTATGTGTCTCTAAGATTTATTCCTTTTAAATATTATGATAGTTTTGATTGAGAAAGTTTGGAGTATACTCCAATAAAATAAATTAATTTTAATTTTTTGTTCAAAAACAACAAAATTATGAATACATTTTTTCGCAATTCTAAAATTTTGTAATAAAAACTTACGAAATTGTTGTCACCGGCCACTACTGCTTATAACTAATTTTCAAAAAGATCAATAAAATTCCTCTTTTTTAAATATGTATACGAAATTCGTTTCAAATTTTACAAAATTGCAGCAAATTACATGCCTAAAAATATACACGATAATAAATAATATAATATGATCCTGATGATGAATTTTCTTTGAATATATACAAGCTACAGAAAAATATATTTTAAGAAGTTTCTTTTACATTAGGTTTTGTATGAAACATGAACTTTCTAATATAGCATCTTTTATGGATATTTCACACAAGACAGCCTTATGCATTTTAGAAGATATTTTAGAAACTTTCCGAAATTATCTCTGTATATCTAAATTTAATTTTCTATATATTTATATACCCTATCCGCATATCGACGGTTAAACAAGAAATTCTGCTATCATCCATTTTGAGCATTTTGAAATGCAGGTTTGTTGTATTTTTTATGGGCAAATGATTGAACGTTGCGAAAATTCAAAAATATATTTTAGTACATAATTTATAACATTTAGAAAATCTCCTTCCCTATTAAGTACTTATCAAAACAGACAATTTTGTTGTTCTCCTGTATTTGTATTTGGATGATGGGAGAATTTCTTGTTTAACCGTTGATATAGCATTCGGAAGTAGGAAGGAATTGTACAATGTACAACATTTATAAAAAATTTAACACTTTCGTACATATAATATAAATCACCAGATCATTTCAATTATGCAATTGAAAATGTTTATATAACTTTAAACGTCCTTGCCCTTGTCTGTTGCGTTTTTAAATATTCATGTTTTCTGTGTTTTTTTTTCTTCTTAAACTTGTCTTGCATTCTTATGTAAAGTTAATATACTTTATATACTTATATTATATATATTATACAATACCAAATATGTATAAAATAATTTATAAACTAGTTTGTGATATAGTCAGTGTTGTTTGCTTCTATATATATAATATATAAAATGTAAAATAGCATAAGGTCTAAATTGTTTCATATACACATGTTAAAGTCATGTTACGGATATGTATTGTTGTGATTTTGTTTTTAAATAAAAGAAAAAAGAAAATCTATATACCTACACAGATACAAAAAAGGGAAAATTAATAAATTTTCAAAATAACTAAACATGTTTTTCTGTACCCAAATAACATAAAAATCAATACCTCAGTATATGTACGTTGGTATATCAAACCCAATTTTTTTTGTGTAGAACAACAAATATAAATTTTCCGGTTAATTTGCTTATATACGTATATACGTATATACGATTTTGTATATTAGTTTGGTTTGGCATTTATATCCTAAAAACATACATATTATACAAAACACATAATAAATTATTTATTTATATATATAAAAATATTTTTTGTATGAATTTTTCTCATAAATGGTTTTGGTTAAATATTGATTTTATATATTATTTATGAAAACAAAACCAAAAATTTTTTGTGAGTTCTTTTTCTTATATTAAAATGTAGGCAGAAGTCGTCTGTTTTGCAAATTTTAAACTTAAACTATTTTACATTTTAACTTATTCATTTTTAAATATTTCTGTTTGTTTTAAATCATTTACATTTCCTTCAACATTAAATACAGAGTCAGTAAGTTTTACAGTCAGTCAGTCAGTCCCACAGTTAGTTTGTTTCACAGTCAGTCTGTTTCACAGTCAGTCACTCTCACAGTTAGCCAGTCAAACAGTTTGACAGTCAGCCAGTCACACTATCAGTGAATCCTACAGTCAGTCAATCACACAGTCAATCAGTCCCACAGTCAAGCATATATTCCATACAAAGAAATTTAAAATATGTTGTTAAGCGTTGCTTAATAAGAGATAATATTCTTTATACATGATGATGATGACGACAAATATGTTTCAAATCAATATTATAAAACTTTATATTAAGAACAACAAAAATAAAATAAAATTTAAAACAAAAATGGACTTACAAATTTTGCAAATATTCACGAAGATATTATTAAAATATTTATATTCATATTGTACATCGTTTCGTTCATTTCATTTGAATGGTTAATGTGCAATTTTGTCCAAATAATATTATTGCGTGTGGATGTCATGCAAAAAAATTAACATTTTAATTTATTTAATTGAAATAATTTATTTAGTGCAATTGAAAATGCCATTTTAAAGTATATATTCCAAATTTAATTTGTAAAACATAAATAATATAAATAAAATAGGTTTTAAAGTGAGACATTATAAAATTTAAAAAAAGTTTATTTATTTAATTTTTTTTAAATATTTTTAAATTAGTTTTTTTTATTTAACATATAATTTAAATTTCTCTTTAAAATAAATTTAAAATATAGGCAGACAGTAAACTAGACGAAGGTCAGTTTGTATTTTAGTGTTTCTGATTTCATAATATATAAAAGCTTCGCTTGCCAATCAGAAATATTTCTTAATATTTTCTTTTACGCGGGAAGGGGCAAAAATTTGGTCTATTATATTATTGATGTGGATAAACTGAGACTGAGGTAAACTTATCGAAAAACAAATTGATTTCCTTCATTTTATCCATAATTCAAGAACATCTTGCGGTGAATACATAACTACTTAGTAAGTTTTAATTTTACTAGTAAGCTTTAATTTGTCTTTTTTTAATTAATTTATTGACACAGACTAAAATTTGTATTAGTTGGTCAAAAATAAAAATTAAAGCTTATTTAAAAAAATGGAAAAGGCGTACAGAATTCGGGTATTGAAAATCTTATTATTATATTGTTAGCATTACTTTTCTATTTACTCCAGCGCAGAATTGCATTTTAAATTAATCGAATGCATTTATATAATTTTCTAAATGATTTGTTAAAAATTTCCACCCTGTGCATTGTTATTACTTTGTATAATATATAAATATAAGAATATATGAAATTAATGCGGAATTAGTTTAAATTTAAATAACTTTAGTTATATGTGTTTAAGCTCAAAGGTAAATAGTACTTTATATAAAATTTATATGACCATATAAAATAAAATATTTATCATTCCACCACCCATATAGTGTTTTGTTTAATGTTTAAATTATATAATATTGTTATACATACATTTTATATATTATATAATTCAACTTGTTTTTGTATTATATGTACACCACCGAAATGTTTATATTTCATTTGTAAAATATGTTTAATATTGTATTTAAAATGTAAGAAAAATATTTATATAACACATAACAAATAAAATATGCTTTATGCAAATAACTATATAAATATATAATATGTACAATGTACACGAATGAAAAAAAAATTATAAATATTAATAGGCATAAATACCTATATATTATAAAAAAATGCAACAAACCTATAACTATATATACGACACTGTTCAAGTTCAATATTTAAATAATTTTTTGTATGCATAACTTTCATTATTGTATCGTGTGTACTATACGTACAATGCAATTTTTTTACATAAAAAATTCCATAAAAATTATATTTTTTTTCAAATAAAAGCTCTGCGTTTACATATTAAATAGTTGGTAGCGAAAATTGCTATACAACTTCATATTATACTTTCATATATATATATATATATATATATATGGTTTACATATTTTAAATTTGACATAATATACCTTTTATATAAAATAAAATATGACTATAATTATATACCTATAGACCAGGCACGAAGCATGAAAATTCTGTTATTTTTATTCATACGATAAATAATGCACGCCATACTCTTGTGTATCGTGGTGAGAAAAATTATGTGAGAAAAGAAAAAAGCTTAAAAACCTTATAATTGTAATATCACAGAGTAGAAAATTAAAAGTGTCTTCGACAATTGCCATAATGTGTCTCTGCTACATATAATTAATTTAAAAAGTAAATATTCTGATTTGAGATTTACTAATCTAAAAAAAATATTTTAAGGAATTATTGAAATTAATTTTGTATTTAACGGTGATGGAAGCATAACATATACAAGCCATATATGGAATATTTGTCAATGCTCTTTAAAATTGAAAGCATCTTTATGGAAAACCGAGCTTAAATATGTTAAACATTTTAATTTCTGAGACAAAGTAAATTTACTTTTTAGAAATGCGTCTATCTATATATAGAAGAAATAAAATATTATAGAAATTTCGTATATGTATAACCCTTCTCATAATATAAGCAAAGATACTTTACATTTTCTTTCAAAAACCAAACATTTTTCTCTATATATAGAAATTGTATTGTTATGGATTATATTTGTGTACTATAAAGATATTATATTTTGAACATAAAGTAAATGATACCAGGTTAAATTTTTCCTACGCTTTTTTAAATTAAAAAACACAATAATGATGAAGTTATGCTTCTTTAAATTTTGTAGAGTTTAATGACTAAGGGATATTTCTCAACAACGACTGTTGAGTTCTATTCGATCTCCATCCTTTTTTTCTCTCTTTGCATTTGATTTTTTAGTAGTTTTAATTTTACCTCTCCCTTTTTTGAAATAGCTTTGGGTTCTGCTATACACTTTGTAGGGTTTAGGCCTTAGGGACTAGGGGACATTTCTCAGCAACGACTGTTGAGTTCTGGTAGAAATCCATCATTTTTTACTCTCTCCCATTACTTTTTATTTTTTAGTAGTTTTAACCCCTCCCTTTTTTGAAATAGCTTTCGGTTCTGTTGAGCTCTAGTAGTTCCAACGCCTCCCCGTTTGAAATTGTATGCGATCGTCGCAAACTCAAATTTTTTAACTTCCCGCACAAAACTTTGACCGGAAATACAGTTCTATGCATAGTTGTCAAAAAAAATTTTTTTATATAGTACCGCACTTCATTGTTTACGACATTATTCCTAAGATGTGTCAAAATATTTAAGATGTTTGTTAATTCATAAATTTATTTTTAACTTCTTTATTATATTATTCTTTATTATCTAATAAAAATAATTTTAAACATACAAACGATTCAATATAAATATATACATATAAATGCATAACAGATAACAATATACAATTTCAGTCACAAATTGCTTTAAAAAGCAGAAAAAAATGTTTTTAAATGTATATAACCCATGCAGTATCAGACTTAAAATTGCCTAAAAAATATATAAGATTTGATTAAAGCTGCGATACCCAAAATTTAACCTGTTTTCACTTTGTATTTGAAACTTTATTATATGAATTATTATTTATCTCAATGTGTTGCTATTGACGATATCTTATCAAGAAAATTGCCAGTAAAGATGGGAGTTCCTCAGGGCTCTGTTCTTGGCCCTTTGTTATTTTTATTATTATTAAATAAAGTGCCAAGTGTTTTGCAAACGCCAAATGTAAAAAATAAATAAACAAAAATTATATTATTATTAAAAACAAAACGATAGAAATAATTGATCACAAAGGGTTAATAATATATAAAAAAATATATCGTTAGAATAAAACTTCTACCATACATATAATAAAAAAAATTGCTACAATTTAAATATTTTAAATAACTTATTAAATATTATT
>JANSTW010041316.1:0-14456 GCA_027564275.1 Diadocidia ferruginosa | reverse complement strand
ATCAAAATAAAAAATATTTTGTTTCGATCAAAAAAATGATTTGATTGATAAAAAAGGTTGATTTCAAACCAAAATCAAATTATTTTATTTAAGCGTTGATCGATTATCTGATTTTAAGCAAGTCTAGCCTGTCCGTCCGTCTGTCCGCAATATACAGTACACAAGAAAATAGAAAGTTCTAGATGATATAGGATCTTGAAATTTGGTGGCGATGATTTTTTTGTTATTTTTATAAAAAGCAAGATAAGAGCCATTTTAAAAATCCTTAGCTTGAGCGAGGATCGAACTGAAAAAAACTTGAATAGAGATCAGTAACGAACTTTATACTAGCTAATTATTAATGGATTAAATCTTAAAAATTTCTTGCAATGAGTATTTTGGTCTTTTCTGGAATTGAATTTAATGAATTTTTCACCAAAAACAAATAGATCTCTTACAAAAAAAGCTAAATAAACGAACAAATTATATAAAACTAAGATCTTGAAATTCGTTATCTTTATTTGTTGTTGTTATTATTTTTAACCAGATGGCAATAATTTATAAAGAAAAGCATTTTTTTCCACATATTGTATGTCAGTTGTAATAGTTTTTCTTTGCATTTTATTACACTTAAAGGATATTCAGACTTATTTTGTTTGGCAAAACGTGACCTTTGGGAAACATTGGGCGATTATCCGGAGGCAAGAGCCACATTAACCGAACGAGGATGTCAATTATTACGCAAAGACGGATTGTTGGATGAGGAAGTTTTTGCAAGTAAGAAAAAAATCAAAAAATATTTTATTTTTATTATTCTATTTTCTCTTTCTTAGCAAAATGTGTAGACTTTAAGAAAAAATAGAAAATTCAATTATTTTACTGAACAAAAAATTTTTAAAAACAAAAAAATAGTTCACTGACAATTCTCCGAAACGACAATTCCCTACAAAATAAAATCCTCGAAATGAAAATTCATTGAAAAAATTAAATCTGCTTGGGTTTGGGTCAAAATTTTCAAAATTTTCTGAAAAAGTTTAAAACAAATTTTCATATTATATTTCAAAGATTCAAGTTTTATTTTTTTATTTAATGAAATTTCGTAATCTTCAATTTTTTTAATAAAAAAAATCAAACATTAGCTCTTTGGATAAAAATTAGCTCTTCCACAAAAATAAAAATAAATATTTCAAAATGTCATTTCTTTTTAAACTTTTGAAATTGTTTAGTCTTAAATTTTTGAAATCTTTTAAATATTTGAAAAAAAAAAGAAAGTTAGATAAAAATTGCATATTCCACAAAAATTTAAATATATTTCAAAATTTAATATTTCAGTTTCAATTTTTTGAAATTTTTGAAATTTCTTTTATTAATTTTTTTAATTCTTTAAAATTTTTACGAATCTGGACGAACTGTTGTTGTGAAAAATTTTCGTTTTGGGGAATATACTTTTCAGGGAAATGTACATTAAGAGAATTGTCGTTTTGAATCCCTACGCCCTATTATGAAACTCGATATTATCGGTATCGAGACGAGATTAAAAATCCGATACGCTCGAATGTAGCTATAATGACTTCTAGATGATAACGTTAGTTTAAATTGAATATAACAATGAAAATGTATAAAAATTATAGCACACGATCCGATCGAGAAGGCATAATAGCTACATTCGAGCGTATCGGAATTTTAATCTCGACTCGATACCGATAATATCGAGTTTCATAATCGGGCTTCAGGAGTCCAACCAGGCCCGCACCTGATCGTATTTTCAGGTAATAATTTATCTTTTGGAAAAAAAACAAAAGAAATACTTCTGAAGGATTTTTTTTTGTGGACATTTTTTTTTTTTTTAGTTGTTGATTATTAAAAAAAACTTAAAAAAATGTATAAAGCAATATATTAAATCATTCCTTATATATTAATCAAATATTTCAAATTCAAACGTTCCATTAAGAAATATTATTTATTAAAAACACAATCAAATTTGTGAAAATATCAATAAGGAAAATAAAAAAAAATATAAACAGATAAAGTGAAAAAAGTGTTTTAATTAAATTTAACCATACATACAATTCATCAATCATTAAGTGAGCACCCGCTTACAACACTACTATTTTTTAGATAATTTTACAAATTTAAGTTACTGATAAAAAAAAAATAACAAATTGAAAAAAATATTTAAAGTGATCCATATATTAGCTTTTACAAAAGGGAACAATTATTTGATTTTACAAATAGAATTAAATTATTATTAGTCATATTCAAATTAGAGATAACAAGAAATTAAATATTGTTTTTATCTTAGTCTGCTAATTATGATTAATTGAATGAAAATGTTGCAATAAATGTTCCACTAATCATAAAAATGGTTATTAATCCGAGCCCAATTCTCATTTATACTCACGGTTTGTACAATATTATGATGATCATCATCATAATATATCCGTGTAAATGTATGAGTGTTAAACACTCAGGTGAATAAATATTATATTAACTTTATAGCTAGGTAACTAATGATATACCTCGTATACCTGTCTTCTATTCATAAAAAGCGATACACTCGCATTTTTCTTTTATAAATAACAATTTACTCCGCATACAACAATTTTATATATTTTATTATATATAGCTTTAGAGAAGTGCATGTTTAAAACTATTATATATAACTACAGGGTGCCCCTCGATTATATTTATAATATAATATACCTTGTCACATGTTTTATATAATTTAATAGGAAAGTTGACACAATTCTATTCATATATAGTACAAAAATCTGCATAACATTTCCATATTATGATTTTTCAGTTATATAAATTGTGGAAATTGAAAACATAAAAATTTTTATATAATAAAGTTTTATAGATTGATGTGAAGAAAATATCCTCTTTATAAAATAGTTTACCTTTATTAACTTTATATTACAAGTTCAAAAGGTTGTGAGTTTGAGACTCGGTCTGACCGATAATTTTACTGATTACTATAACATATAGTCAGCGTAGATATCGTCGGTCGTCACAACTTTGTGTTCAAGAGGATGTGGGTTCGAGACTCGGCAATGACAAATTTTCACAACTGGACTAACACTTCATTCCCAGAAGTTTAAAAAAAAACAAATAAAAAACAATCGCAGTGGTTCGGACTCTGGTTTGGAAGTCACTTAAAGGTTCGCCTATACAGATAGGGTTCCTCATGTAAGGTATCACCAAAAAATATGGCCAGTGCGAGTTGCTGACAACACTCCACCTTTGATATGGCCGTCAATGAAAACCATGGTATCAGATGCTCCCTCGCTTTGGAGTAAAGGATATGATGATGATAAGAAATATGACCAGTACTCAACCTTTGATATATATAGTCGATAATGAACAACATGGTATTAGATGGAAAAAATGTGAAATGGTCCCTGTATCCCTCCATCTGGAGTAAAGGACACGATGATGAACTTAATATATATTATGGGTAATAAGATTATTATAATAATATTATTTGAAAAGTTACCTATATTTTTATAAAATGTAGAGGAATTTAAAATAGCAAATATTTAAAGGTCATCCATCGCGCATACAATATATTATTATCGATATAACGTATAAGCTTTATTATTATACAGAAATTATTATTAGCATATTTGGTATAGACATTATAACTATATATATACGAGCATTATATAGTAATTTATTTACAGATGATAAAAATATGTTTTCTTGTATTACCGGTTATTTAAATAAGGTTAATATTAGCGCCGAATATTCAATGTGAAGTAATGGAAGCATATAGCTTTCCTTTGATTTTTTCGTAATTAAACATATTTACTATTTAGTTATAAATATGATAAATATCCGAGATATCAATTATTTTAAAATTACGCTAAAAGTTCTCAATTAAATCTTCAAAATTTTGTAAAATAGAAAGAAACCAAATGTAATAGTATTTGTTTGTATAAATTTAACTAATCTGTCTTCTTACTTCCAATCATTTATACACACAATTTTGTTGAAATATTCAAACATTTTGTATATTTAATCCCCATATTGAATATTTTGACTTAACAATTTTAACGCTACTCAACTGATCTTTCAAAGATTTTGGTATCTTGCTGGAGATTTAGATAAATTAGTTATTTGTAATCAGCAACAATTTTGTACTGAATTATATTCAAATATTTTTAAACATTTTGAATATACAATCGCCATATTGAATCAGCCATTTTAATTTTTTCATTTTGACGTAAAAATTTAAACTTTAAGTTTAATAAAATTAAGAAATTGCAGACGCTATATTTTGACTTAAAAATCGAATGTCTGATACACACTTTTAGTTGCTCGACCGTTTCAAAAGTCAAGTCGCTTTGGACTCTGCTGCGCGTACAGGTAATAAAATAATAAACTTTTATCGTCAGAATTGTTTTCTATAAATGCGTCATCGTTTACAAATTTTAATAATAAATAATCTTTATTACATAATGCTCCTATATAGAAAATTTGTAAACCTTATATTTCATATTAACTTGTACAAAATGTGCATTTGCTGCATTTTTTTTTTAATTCATGTTTTTTATTCATGCAATTCGTATAATGTTATGTATCAAATTCCATTACGTATAATATTATTATATGCAGTTATATGCATATATTCTGTATAATCATGCAATTTACGTGCATGTTAAGAGATTTTTCTTCTCTGCGCGTAAGAATATATAAGATTTCAGAACATGAACAATACCAAAATGATTTAAACTCAAATTAAGGTATTTTTAAAATAAACAAACTTATAAATATATAAAGTATAAAGTATACACTATAATATTTATTATAATGTCTGGGTATATGTATGTGCGGCGGGCGGCTATTTGTAAAAGCTGAATCACGTACCTGAAAAATATTTTCTTTTTCTTATTATCGCATCTAGTTATGTGTCATAACAGAAAAACAGGGTGATTTATATATTTTAAAGCAGACAATGCAATTTTTACTTTATTATATGTTAGAGAAAAATATTTAAATTAATTTAATTTATATAAATAACTCTTTGAAATTCATGTGGAAAACATATATGGGAGTCTTGCAAGTTGCAAGTCCCATCAGTCGTATGGAAGTTATGGAAATGCTTAACAAATCTTCGGTGTTATAGACTTTTTATGAAAGTCTTGGAATTGGAAGGCTTTTGGAAAACTTATAAAATATCTTAAAATCCTATGGAAACTCTTATAGCAGTCTTAAGCTATGGCACTTAAGCAAGCAAACGGTACCGTTTTCAAAATGGGTCGGATTTTCCGAAGAGCAAAACATGTACTTTGCATAAAGATATGTCGTGATTTATAACTAAAGTCCAAAAATAGTATTTACAATCATCAACATTCGACATATATCTATGTAAAGCACATTTTTTGGTCTTCGTAAATCAGGCCCGTTTTGAAAACGGTACCGTTTTCTTGCTTAAGTTCCGTAGCTTTATGGAAGTCATAGAAATCATAGAAGTCTTATAGAAATCTTATGGAATTTTCATGCAAATCATAGAAATCTAAGTCTTATGGAAATCAAGGAAGTATTCGAAGTTTATTATTATGAAAGTCTTTTGGAAATATTATGGATGTCTTGGAGTTCTATAATGGAAGTAATTTAAAATGTAAATCTTAAAGTCAAATTGAACGTAAAGTCTTATGAAAATCATAAGTTATTGAAATCTTATGGAAGTCTTATAGACATAATAGAAATTTTAATTTTATTGATATTGAATCTAGCAAGTCTTATGGAAATAATGGAAATCTTACGGAAGTCTTGGAAGTCTATTGGAAATCTTATGGAAGTCAATTGGAAAACTTATGGAAGTCAATATTAGAAATCTTATTAAAGTCTCATGGAAGTATTGACAGTCATTTGGAGTTAGAGGTCTTATGGAAATCGCATTTAAATTTTAGAAGTCATGGAAATCGAAGGCTTATGGAAGTCATTAAAGTCATTGTAGAAAAAACAATATTTATATTCTGAAAGGCTTATGAAAGTTATGAAAATCTTATTGTTGTCTCATGGCAGTCATATGAAATCTAAGAAATCATGGAATTTATATGCAAGTCTTAGAAATCTTATGAAAACTTTGGTAGTCCTATAGATGTCTTGATAATCTTATATAGAAGTCTTGGAAGTGTGATGGAAATCATAAGTAATAGAAAAAATGATAGTCTTATTTATGGATGTTTGGAACTTTTATGGTTCTTTTTATAGATTTCTTTTAGAAATCAAAGTAAATTCAACGAACGGTACACACCCATAATAGTAAAAATAGCGTAGTATATAGTTTTAGAATTTACTCTGATTACGATCACTTGCTAAATTGATCGTTATAATTATTTTGAAAAAAATTAAAATAATTTGACGATACAATGATAAACTTGACATAATAATTTATATTATCCAATTAGTCATTTCAACATTTTCGCATTAATATAATTGGTAATTTGACAATAACAATGAATTGTATTTTGAAATGTTAATAGCTCATTATTAGTATATATAATATACCGACATTTCTTATAGATATTTTAAAACTATAAAGCCATATAACTCACTTGATATTTTTTTATTGAATCCATTTGTTCGGATGTTGGATCCATTATTTGAGCTATTTGTTGTTGATGGTTGCTGGTTTTGCGATCGGGAACTTGTGGTGCGGGAGCTCTATTCAATAGACGTCCGTCTTTTTCCATACGCAAATGATCACGAGGTGGTGGAACTGGTCTGACCGATCCATTTAACTAAATTTAAAAAAAGAATATTTTAGAATTAGTCTTATGTTGAATTTTCTATAAACACATTTATATATATTTTAACATATACAAACAATTATATACCCAATTACCAATTAATATTTAAATTTATCTTTAAAAAAATAATTAAAAGACCTTACATTTTGTTCTGTAGAGAAGCAGTCATTATACTAGTAGTAGTAGTCTTTCCATATATAGAGTTTAGTGTATGTATATTGTGAAAAGTGTGAAAATATGTAAAATTTGTGAAAATGAAAAACAAAAAAAAATGTATGAAAAATTACAAATTTCAAAAAAATGATAGAAGAATTTAAGAAAAACTATTATAATTTTATTCTATAATATAAGGTATACTATAGAAACGTACTAAATAATTAATTATGCCAAAATAATTGATTTGGTAAAAAATATATATATTTTTCACGATAAAAATTTAAAAAATGAAAAAAACTATATATGCTTAATATAAGAGTTCTAACTTCTAATATGCAATTACTACGTGTGTAGTAATCTAAGACTTTTTATTAATAATAAAAAACAAAAATCTAATAAAGGGGCAATAATTAATCTATACTTAAAAGTTTTAATCTATGATGTAATACCAAGTTAGTACCTACACTTTACAGCTCTCTATATACACTTGATGATAAATAAAATTATATTCACTAAGTTATTTTTTTTAATGAAATACCACATCGAATACTAAAGCTTAAGCTAGAGTTATACGTTTAAGCCAGAGTTAGACGTTAAAATTTTACAAGTCATCCCGAAATAAAAGAAAGAGATAGCTTTATATAGCAAAAAAGTCTATGTACGAAAACTTTTCTCCCCTCAATAGCGACTTTCAAGTCTTTGTTTTGTTTCATTCGAGTGTACACTTTTTTGTATCTTATTTTCTCGATCTCTTTCTTTTTTTTTCTTGATTTCTTGAACAAGTCAACGTCTAACAGCTCCTTAAGTTTTTTTTTTAATTTAACCATTGTCATAATCTATATTTGGTTAAAATCATCCATAAAACTGAACGAAAAATCAAATTATAAATTTTATTATTTATTGCAAATAATTTTTTTTATAAGACCGCAGGCTCGAGAAAATTATCAGAAAAAATTCGATTAAACTAGTCGAAAAAATATGCAATGAATTTATTTCTATCCAACCCATATACTATACCTATTAAGTATTGGACTTGCATCAGTTATATCTATAGTAGAAAAAGGCTTCTACAACCGTTTTTTAGATATTTTGGTTTTTACCTTTAAAATTAAAGTGAATTAAGATTTAATAACAATTTATTTAATTTCAATTCGGAATCATATTGGTAACAATATAAATATCTGCAATATGTCAGTTGTTAAGTCTTATTCGTACTAATGAGTCGGATATAGGGATAATATGGGATGGCATAGATATAAATCAATTTCTAAGACAATTAAATATTTTAATTTAGATTACAACAATGGCCAAATTTTAAAGAATGTATGCTGTTATACATATTTCAAAAAAACATTTTGAATAAAATGTATTTTAAATCATGCAATAACATTGATCTGGGTTCCAGAACATTATACATGTTTACAACATCAAAGATCAAACAATATTTGGTATACATCTTTATCCATAAAATTATTTTCCATGACTTTAGATAATTTTTGTATATCTAAACTTATTTTTTCAATAATCATGGTGTTGTAAATCAAATTTCTATTTCAAAACGCCCCTTCAAATTGGGAGATATCATTATTATTTTAAAGAATAAAACAAAACAATGGTTTATTGATATTCATATACGAGAAAGAACCAGCATATATTGCTTGTACGCAATAATAATATGTTTCAAAATTAACTCTATCACTATATAAGTATATCAAATTACCAAACATGATACAATAGATAGAACTTGTTTTGTTTTTTTTCTTTTTTAAATTTTATTTTCCATTGACTTAATTACAAGCGAGTGTACTTGTATATATATAAATAAATCTCAAATCTGCAACATTTAGATTTTATAAACAATTTTTTTGAGTAACTTTATATAAATATAGATATAGAGATGAGGATTATCTACAATTGCTTCATTATGTCCTTTACTCCAAAGCGAGGGCGCTTAGGGTCTATTTTATTCTCTTTCTATCTGATAAAAAAAGTTGATATAGTCTAGTTGTGAATAATTCTCGAACATATGGAGAATGTAACTCACAACCTCTTGAACACCAGAGACGCTATAACCACTGCTCTATGCTGTCTAAATCTTCGATGTATACATGAAGTTTATATTTGCAGCGTAATTAAATTTAAAAAAAAAACATTATAATAATCATAATTTATATAAATAATATTAAGCTTTAAACATTGGATATTAATAGTTATTACTTTTCTAAGAATAACTAAAATAAATAGTGAACGTTAGTCGAAAATGTCATATCATCCATATTTACTAAAATTTTAAGGTATTGAAACTGTTTTATATAGTTTTGTATGAACATCAATGGAACAAACTATACAATAGCGAGCCTTTATGTTGGTGTTAGCTTAGTTCCATTACGAGCGGCCAACTCGAAATTAACAACAATTTGTATATGAAACGGTACCAAAAACAACAACCCATTTTTGTATTGAGAGGTACCAACCAATCAAAAACCTCGACACTCTTGGCCATTCGCAATTGAACAAAACCAACACTACCATAAAGGTTCGCTACTATAAACTAACTTAAAAAAGATAATATTTCGATTAATTAGGTAATTTTTGAAGTATATGTTTAATGGACGGCACATAAAAATATCCTTTAAATATAATACTAAAATGGATCCTTAGGACAATTTCCGACTTCACATGTACTGTAAACGATAGTAAAATTTTTATTTTTCACTTTTTAATTTAAATTCGTACAATTATATAATTATAATTTTAATTGGTTATTGCCTTGAATTATGAAGTTTAAATTGAACAATTATGAGTTTTTTTTTTGTAAGATACTTTGACCTTTATAGGTTTTCTTCAGTTGAATTACTAATATGTATGCATAGTGCATAACTGCATACACTATACTTATGGCGTATAGTAGAGTGTATCGATGTTATCCAACTTTGGTGTTGCTGATGACGATTATAATCAGAAATACTGTCTGGATTCTCAGACACAATTATAATTTTGAAGTATTATTGAAGATACAAAATCAAAATATATTGTATTACATACAGTAATTCCAATATATTATAATTTACCGAATTTTTTAGTGACATACGTCACGCAAAAAATTACAAATATGTAATTAAAAGATACGATCGGACTACCTATACATTAAATATATATTAATATTTCATGTTGGTAGCAAAAAACCATATATATCTAAACTTGTTTCTATTCGGTAAATTCAATTAACTTCTAATTAAACAAATTGTCTTATCGTTTAAAATTATCCCAAAAGTATATATCCTTGCTTGTCGAATAATTTCTAGATTGCTTCTTCTCATCAGTGCGCAAATAATTTTAATGGTTTTTATATATGAAAAATGGTAAAAAAATACAACCATTATTATTGAACAAAAATAAATTTTTATAAATATCTACAGTTCTTTCCTGTGGATATTATTTAGTCTATACATTTACATATTAATTGAACGTCTTCGACGAAAATGCCTAAGGGCAAAAACAACAGTATACAACAACAACATCTAATTCCCGATCCATCTAAATTGCAACCGTTTTTTAAAACCATATACATTTTTTTTTTCATGATGCGGTGTACATAAATAAATTAACGAAAAAAGAATTAAAATTGAAGGAAAAAAAATAAAAAATGCAAAATTGAAAAACGAAAGAATAATGATGTGTGAACTAAAAATAATGAAAATGAAAAAACTAAAAAAAAGACAAAAAAACGAAAATGTAAAATGTTCTTATGTATGAGATGTTTTTATAAATACCTCATTATTTCGTATTGGCGCTTGTGGTTGGGGTAATTGTTTTTCCAATGAAGAACCATTTATCGATGATGAGGATGAGTCTGTTTCGGTGGTATTTTTACATATTTCGCTAATGACTTGTGGCGGTTTTTTTGGTGGCGGATAGCGTGGCGGAGCTTTTTTTATTTCTATAAAACTATCGGGCACATCGACAGGTAATTCTCGGTGTGGTCCCAAATCGTATTCGGGTGGACCATCAAGATCACCTGACGATGAGCTACGTGTACTGAGCGAACCTCTTGATTTTGTGCGATAGCTCATCGAATCGAAACCAATCGATTCACACGTTGAGCCTATCGATGACGGAGCCTTACTGGATGATTTCTTACTAAACTCATTACTGCTATCCAATGATGGTGAATTTTTTAAATGATGCAAATGAAATGACGAATCAAGAGGTTGCATTTCTATATTTAAGCTACCGTTTGAGGTGGTCGTTGTTGATGAGGACTTTGCCACCTGAGGCATAGCCCCGTTTGGAATGTGATTTACCTGATTTGGTGGCCGTGGCGGTGGATATCGTGGCGGTGTTTTATTTCTAGCTATAAACGATTCGGGAACATCGACAGCCATCTCACGATGAGGACCTAAAATACGAAAGATTTTTATTAAAAAAATATTATTTTTAGTTACAATATTTTCTAAATTTATTCTAAAAAAACATTTTCATTTTTTATATTACATATTTTTCCCCTAAAGTTATATATTTCCGTCCTTCCTTTTGTGAGTTTTTATCCCAAATTTTCAAATCCCTATTCTGAGAAAAAAAAATTACAAAATCATCAGAGAAAAGATTTTTTTTTATTTAATTATGTGTTTCATGTAAACTGGTTGTTTCTATGTTGGTATGTTTTCATAATATTGTTTTAACGATGTAATCAAATATATTTTATATTTTAGTTTTGCCCGTCGAGGACTACATACAATAGTCGAAAATTTGCAAAAAGAATGAATTGAAGGAAGTAACAAAGTTTGTTTCTAATTTTTATATCTGTGCCAATTACCTGAACACCATTGACAAAATTGATCATTTTGTCAATATTGTAATATAAAATAATTTTTTTATCTTATGATGATTTATACATTTTTGGGCCGTTATACTCAAGAGACCATCATTCCTACTATATATTGAATCTAGAAATTGTGATGACCATCCATCCTGTAGAGGGGAGGATTGTAAACTTTAGCTCAAAAATTTAAGTGCTTAGTTTTGTGAATATTTTTTGTTTTGTTTTTTCATAATGATTCTACAGAAAACTATTATTACTTTTGTCTATTTTATTAGCTCCACTATTAGGTTTATATCATAGCTTTGTTTAACCCGTTACGGCCCAGCTATATTTTTTAATATTTTTTTTAAGATGCCGAAAGAGCTTATGATCGTACAAGACTATATTTTCATTTTCTGTAACTGGATCCCAAAACGCTGAAAAATACAAGTTAATTTAAATTAAAAATATGTGCTGATGGGCCTGTTTCTTAATGGGTTAAAATTAAATATTACTATTTTAGACTTGAAAACTTTCTTATTGAATTAAAAATTTAGGAAAAACTAAGCTTTGACTTTTTGTTCATAAATTTATATATTTATAATAATATTTTGGCCAAAATAAAAGCTTATATTTATATATTTGTATTTTCTTCTTTAACCCATTTCCTTTGAATTTTCTTTGCGTCCAACAAAAGCATAATTTTTCTTTGTTTGTTACAAATAATACAGATTTTTTTTCATCGTTGTATGAACTTAAACTTTTTCAAAATGAAATCTTTTGTAACCATAAAACATTGCATTTTTAAGACAGTCGACAAACTATATACAGCTGAACAGAGTGAAGTTGTGAGTTTTGAAAATAACGCTTTTTAATTGCAAATTAAAATATTATATAAAGTAAAAATTTAATTTTATTTAAGAATTATAAATAATGAAACTTTTTTTGTGTTGTTGTTTATTTATAGTTTTCATTTCATTCGCGGACACAATGCACATGTCTAATTATTATTAATTTAAAAAAATAAAACACATAAATAGAAAGAAAGAAAGAAAACGCGGAAAGTTTTAATTGCATGTACACAACTTGAAAAATATATACGTACAATAAAAATTTTCTTTTTCACCCTAAATGTATAAACCTATATATACTATTTTCCTTATAATAAAGGAAAAACAACCTTTAATTTATAAATTTCAAGAAACTAGTGGTTATTATATATAAACTATGTATAAAATGTGTAACAAAAAGGAAATATAATTATTTGTCAATAGTAGGGTGGTCAAAAAATTTAAATCTCCCATAATTTGTAAGAATAATCGCAACAATTATAAATCTCATGTATGATTTTTTATTGCACGAAACCATTTATTTTGTATTGAAGAAATAACAAAATTTCAGTCACATTAAATGTTATAAAATTTGTTTTTTTGTTGCACAATTTTTAAAATTTCTACCATATATACATTTCCAGATAAATATTTCTTTAGACATTTTTTCATATGTATGCGTATATGTAAAATAAAATATTAAAAAAAATTTATGTTTTCAAATTTATTCTTAAATTTCAAAAAATTGACTTCACAAATAAATTATTTTAAAATATGATTTAGAGTATCCACCCTAATATTACCTATACGTTTACCTATACGTTTTAAAAAAAAAAGTACTTTACTTACCATTGTCTTGATTTACCGAAAGCATTGTTAACATGTCTAATTCAACGCCCGTGTCTGCTTGGTTAGCGGTATAGTCGGTATGGTGACCCAGATAATCATCAAAAGGCAGACGTGATTTTATTGTCTCCTCACCCAATGCACTTAAACCCGATCCTCTGCGCCTAAAATATAAACATCACAATGTTAATCTAAAGAAAACAAAATTTTTATCTTAAAGTTAAATATAATTTATACCTATGTGAAAAGTAAACAAAATTAATTTCAAAATTGCTCCAGAAAAGTCCCTATAATATACGTGAACATATAAGTGAACCGCTTTTATTAATTTAATCATATTGCAACATCTTTACAAAAATTATTTAAAGTAAATATCCCAGAAATTGTTATAAGTGTCGGATTTTTTTTCCTACCCTCATAACTATATGCATATATTATATATTACGTATAATGTAACATTATATAATGCGGCAAACCACCGATTTTTTCAAAGAAAAACAGTCGGTAAAAAATATTTGGAGCAAAGAATTTTGTTTCCAAAAGATTAAGATAAATAAGCTATACCTATATGATGCTTAACATATAACAATGCTTTAATAATGGTAAAATGCATAATATCATAACAGCAAAGCTTCAATCTTAAAGTTTTGAAGAAAATTTGAAAGAAAAATGCTCCAATCAGATATGAAATTAAAAAAAAATTAAAAATTACGAAAAATTTCTTAAATTTATAATTTCTAAAAGAAATAAAATTATGAACATTTTCTGAATTTATTTGGCAATCCTTTTATTTGAAATCGGAAGTTATTACAAAAAATATAAAGAAAGGTTTCCGCCACATTTTATATGAAAGTACAATGAGAGATTTGTACTTTTATTTATTTATGCGTTAATGTATATAGTTCAAAATCAATCCGTGAGCCCCAATGCAATCTCAAAATATAGAATAAGAACACTAAAAACTGACCCCCACCATAACATATGGCCAATTTTGTTCATTGGTGTAAAACTTTCTTGGTTCTGGTATATGGATGACAGACAGACGGACATTTTTCTAGTTTTTCTTAATCAGAAAAAAAAGGAAAA